>JAFLJL010001003.1:0-43880 GCA_018398815.1 Conus ventricosus
ATTGGTACACCGGGGAACGGGGGGTCACCACTGTCACCTTTTGCACACATGCATTCATGACAGCATTTACTCCATACGCAACGCAATCTTTCCAATCAACCAAAAGAGCACTACCGAATGTTTTTTTCTCCCCTCTCCTTGGGAAAAACACTTTACTAAATCACATCAAACAATTTATAAACAGATTTATTTTTTTTTTTTTTTCCGGTTTTCCACGTTTTTAATCAAACATATAGAGATTACATATGCGCATAAAGAGGACAGTGCGCCAAATCATATGTACATTAGCATCATTTCTGCAAGTTCTATAAACAGTGAATGGCATATGTCCAAAGTTTTTTCAAAAGGAACAAAAAAACAAACAAACAGATATACATAGACACGTGCATAAGGTCAGACGACAGAAAAAAAAAACGAAAAAAAAAACACACAGTGGGAAAGGAAAAAAAAAAAAGTGACGTCATCTTTTGCGAGATTTAACAACTTATTGCTTCTCCCCCTCCTTCCTCACTCTCTCCATTTCAGGAGGTCGTGGAAGTACGGTGGACTGGGCATATGGAAATGTGTATTAGATCAAGTTCTTAAAGAAGTGTTTTCTTAAAGAATCATTGACCTATAGTTGTTCCATGCAGCATGAAAATGGTTTAGATTGTTGCTGACTTTAGCATTAAACAATTCGATTTTAATCTATTGCTCAATTGGGCCCTTTGAAAAAATTGAAGCATCTGGTCTACGTGTTTCGATTTTGCACTTATATATATGAAATTTAGCTAGCATAATAATGAAATCAAAAACTGTCTCTGTTTTCACACGTTGATCTATTCCAAAAATAACGATATCTCGTGTGATTTTGATGTTAGTTGTGTTTCGGCATTCATTAAATAACTTTTCAACTTCTTTCCAAAACGTTTGAGCGTGGTTACATATCCATAAAAAGTGTTGGATCGAATCTCTCTCTTCGTTACAGAAAGTACAACTTGTCGTGTTTGTTAAGCCCAAGCATTTAAGACAATATTCGTACCAATAATTCTGTGTATGATTCGAATTTGTAGCCATTTTAATTTTATATCTTTGATTTTGGGCATGAGTAAATACTTTATTCCAGTGGATTTCAGAATTCAGTTTGTTTAGCCATTTGGAGCAGCAATTTGGCTTGCGCTCATCTCGAATGAAAATTTCATAGAACCGTTTGGCTCCTTATTTTCTTTCATAATAATATATTTAAAGCCTTCGGTGGTGTTATGATTTATGTCTGTGTTATTATCTCCCTCCGGGGGTTGCGACCTTGTCGTGGTCGGAGGGCTTCCGTGGTCCAGTGATCCTTAGGCTTTGCTGGGGGGGGGGCATCAATACTTTAAGATAGGCTGGTTTTTTTCCAACTGCTTCTAGGCCTGTGAAGTTGAGATGCTGCCTGGCCTAACATAACGTGGTAAGGAGTTGATGCCCCTGGTAGGGCTTCCATGTCAGATAGGCTAAGGGTGAGGATCCTGACTAAGAGTAACCCGCCTTTCTCCTTTTCTTGTTTTCCCGCCTTTATTTGGCCCTTTTCTATCTTCGTCTCCCCTTCAAGTCTTCTTTTCCACACTCCTTTTCTCTCTGTGGTCTCCTTAAGATCCGCCGTGTTTGCCGTGCGGTGCGACCTTGTGTCGGAGGGAATGAGATCCTGGTGATTGAGAGGGCCAGCGCTCTCAACACATCACTTTGGCTCGGACCTCTCCTAGACAGGAAGTACACTTTGGCCCGGGTTGTACTAATCGGCTCCCTTCTTGGGGCTGGGTCAAGACAGACAGTTCCCCTACTGGCCAAGTTAACCCCTGCAGTGCTCAGCTCTCTGTCCCCGGGAGTTGAGCATGATCAGGGGGGATAGGGTTGGTAGTTTCTGTTTGTCGTATATCTCTCCCGAAGCCTGGATGGGGTCAAGACATTGGTTTCTTGCCCTGGCCCCTTAGTTGGACTCCAAGGTGGGTGGGTAAGGAGAGATGAAACATACTAAACTAAACATGGCTTTATCAAAAATATCCCCCCAAAAGGAAGAGGAAGCGCATCCCCTATTTCAGGGGAACGTTATTCTGACAGCGATTCTGACACGGAGGTACGACAGAGAACAGGTTTCTGGGCTTCCTGGCTCGTGGTGGAAGGGACGGAGCAGGAAAGACCCCTTTCAGCTCTGAGCCCTTTTGCTATTCAAAAGGGCTTTCAAGGCTTAGCAGTGACCCTCAGTCCGTCAAAAGGTTGAGGAATGGATCGTTTCTAGTTCAATGTCGATCAAGAAAACAATCTGAACAGCTGTTGAGGGCAACAAAATTAGTGGATAGGGAGATCAGGGTGACTCCCCACAAACAGTTAAATTCATCGAAAGGTGTGATTCGCTGCAGAGATCTAACGGGTGTCTCAGAGGCAGAAATAAAAACGGAACTGGCGTCCCAGGGTGTGACGGAGGTGCGCAGGGTGACAGTCAAGAAAGGTGCAGAGAGAGTGGCCACCAACACCCTCTTCTGACCTTCTGCAACCCTGTGCTGCCTCCGGTCATCAAAGTTGGCTACCTGAACGTCCGTGTTCAGCTGTATGTCCCGTCCCCGTTGAGATGCTTCAGGTGCCAGAGGTTTGGACATGTCAGAGACCGCTGTTCTGGCAGGAGGTGTGCGGTGTTTGCTGCAAGGCAATCCATGATGGGCCGTGCAAAGATCCGGCACATTGTGCTAACTGCGGTGGCGATCATCCCTCCTCTTCAAGAAACTGTCCTCTTTGGATTCAGGATCCACCATTCAACGAATAAAAACAGAAAAGAAGATCTCCTTTTTTGAAGCCCGCAAGCAGGTTGTGGGCAGTCAGACTCCAACAGCTTCATATGCTTCGGCCGTAAAGACGGTTCCCGCAGTTCCCACTCGATCAGTCTGCTGTCAGACTGATGACTTTACGTTTTCAAAGACACTGCAAGTCAGAACTGTCAACTCTGGTGAAGCAGGTCCACCACCTTCCAACCCAAGGTGACTGCCCCTGGTGGAGGCAAAAAATCCGCCACCCCTCAGACTGCCCAGCAGTCTACAACATCTGCTGCTGGGCAGACTAAAAAACCAGCAATTCCGCCTCGAACTCCCCTATCCAGTGCCCGTGCGGGCAAGGAGTTCCACCCAGCGTGGAGATGGTGGAGATGAAGAAGAAACCTCCCACCATCTCCCAAATCCAGACCTCCACCATCTCCAAACTCCAGGCCTTTGTCACCTGCAGCAAGTCTGCCAGCAGGTCCAAAGACCAACACAGTCCAGTGAAACTAAATAATAAATTCTCTCCATTGGACGCAGACGTTGAGGAGGAGATGACCTGATCTCTCTCCTTTTCCGCCCTCTGCACCATGGATAATATAATATTCCATTGGAATATCCGTGGTCTAAATTCCAACTTCGAGGAGCTGCAGCTTCTGTGTCAGTCTCTAAAACCTTCCGTCGTGGCTCTTCAAGAAACTCAAATTCAAAGCCAGAAGACCTAACTCTTCTGGCTTTAATATTCTTTCAAAACCTGCACAACCATCCACGTTGGGACTGTCGGGCGGTGTTTGCCCTTCTCCTACATAAAACTTTGTTGTATAGTCCTGTCGCTCTGTCTACCTCCCTTCAGGCTGTAGCTGCGAGAGTCACTCTCCACAAGACTGTCACAATCTGCTCACTGTATCTGCCACCTTCTGTCCCGGTTTGTCGTCAGGACCTTGTCAGTCTGATAAGAGAACTTCCTCGACCTTTTTTGCTGTTGGGTGACTTTAATGGTCACAATCCTCTTTGGGTAGTGTCAGTTCGTCATCCAGAGGTCTGCTAATTGAGGATGTCCTTTCGGATTTAGATTGTGTTGTCTGAACGACGGATCTGCAACTTACCTCCACCTCTCCACAGTTCACTTTCGTGTTTAGATTTGTCGGTTTGTGACCCCTCGCTGGTCCTAGACCATGAGTGGTCTGTCCATGACGATCTGCACGGAAGTGACCATTTCCCTGTCCCTTCTACAACCTGTATTAACTGAACACGTCTCTGTCTCTCAACATCTAAATTATAAAAAAGCAAACTGGGATCTATTTGCAGCCACTATTTCTAAAGAATTCCAGGACACTGATTTTCTTCAGAGTCCGGACCCAGCAGAATCACTGACTAACACTGGGATCAAGTGTGCTAAAGCTTGTATTCCAGTGTCTTCCGATAACTTCAAATGCCAAAAACACCCTGGTTTGATTCAGACTGCCAACAAATTTCCAAAGTTCGAAAACGGGCTCAGCGTCAGGTGTACCAAGGACCTTCGGGTCCCAACGCTCGAGCCCATCAGAAACTCCGTGCCAAATCGACACACACTTTTAAAATCATTAAACGTCGGTCCTGGAGAAGTTTCTGCTCCAGGCTGACATCGAAAACTTCTAAGAAAAAAGTGTGGAACATCATTAAGAAAATCAAAGGAAGAACACCTGTCCCACTGTGAATCATCTCAAGTTTTCTGACTCTTTAATAACAGACAAAAAAGCAGTTGCTAATCTGCTTGCTTCAACCATTGAAAAGAATTCCTCCTCTTCTAACAAATCAGCCACTTTTGTCAAAAACAAAGCCCTAAAAGAAAAATCACCCTGCAACTTTTCGTCCGACAACATGGAAGACTACAATCTTCCTTTCACGTTAAACGCTCAAATCTGCCTTAGTTTCTTGCAGCGATTCCTCTCCAGGTATGGATGAAATTCATTATCAACTGTTGAAACATCTTCCGCAAGAAGGTCTGAACATACTGCTACAGGTATACAACCATGTGTGGACTACAGGTTTCTTTCCACCTTCTTGGCGGAAAGCCCTCATTATTCCCATCCCGAAACCTGGAAAAGATCTTTCTAACCCATCAAACTACCGTCCCATAGCTTTGACCAGCTGTATCTGTAAATTGATGGAGAAAATGGTCAATGCTAGGCTCATGTGGAACTGGAAACCGATGGCCTTTTGGCGAAGAACAGTGGTGGATGTCCGCAAACATCGGTCTACATTGACCATTTGATTCATCTGGAATCTACACTTCGGAACGCCTTTCTGAACAAACAGCATGCAGTGGCAATTTTCTTTGACTTGGAGAAGGCCTACGATACTACCTGGAAGTTGGGGATACTTCATGATCTCCACGATCTGGGTTTTCGAGGTCATCTTCCGCTTTTTATTCAAAATTTTTGGCAGAACGACAGTTTCAGGTCCGGGTTGGCACCACTCTCTCTGATGTCCACGAGCAGGAGTTGGGTGTTCCACAGGGGAGCATACTGTCTCCTGCCCTCTTTAGTATTAAAATCAACAACATTGTGAAATCAGTTCAGCAGGGTCAGACTGCTCATTGTTTGTGGATGATTTCGCTGTCTACGCAACTGGAAGCCTGTACCCGAGTGTCCAGCGCAGGCTCCAGCTTTGCGTAGATAAAATCCATCGGTGGGCGGATGAAAACGTTTTCAACCTTTTCTCCAACAAAGACGCAGTGTATTCACTTCCATAATTTCCGTCAGTTTTTCCCAGATCCTGAACTTCAAGTAGGGAAATCTCCATTCCAGCTGTTAAAGAGGCCAAATTTCTGGGAGTCATTTTTGACCAAAAACTTAACTTTCTCAGCCACATCAAACACCTCAAAACTGCTTGCCAGAAAGCACTGAATATTCTGCGGGTCGTAGCGCACACCGACTGGGGCGCTGATAAGAAAACTTTGCTGCACCTCTACAGAGCCTTGGTCCGTTCCAAACTGGACTACGGTTGTGCTGTCTACAGCTCCGCAAGATCGTCTTACCTCAAATCTCTTGGACCCTATCCACCATCAAGGGCTTCGTCTCTGTCTTGGGAGCGTTCCGCACCACCCCTGTGTACAGCCTGTACGCAGAGGCGGGTGAACCTTCATTGTCCAACCGCAGCTGAAACTGTCTTTGAATTATTATATCCGACTGTTCCAGAACCAGAAAACCCTGCCTATGATTGTGTCTTTGACCCTCCGTTCCAAAGTAAGTTTGAAAACAACCCTAAATGTATTCCGCCGTTTGGTCTTCGTATGCACCTCACGAGCGGAATGCAGGTCTAGACCTGGGAGTAGTTTCCGATTTTTCCAAGTTTCCGGATCAACCTCCGTGGACCTTTTTCACACCAGAGATTCGTTTCGATCTGCAGCTTTTCGTAAAGAGTCTACCAGCTCTCTGGCGTACAAGGCATTGTATGCTGAGCTCTGTTCGAAATTCGCATCCTGTCAAAAAGTTTTCACTGACGGTTCCAAGTCTGAAGATGGAGTGGCCTGTGCAGCCTACTGCCCCTGGGGCTCCTTCTCAGATACTGTTGGGAACATAATCCATTCAGATGCTTCTGTCTATTCTGCTGAAACTTACTGCTCTGGTACTGGCTTTGAAGATAATCTCACATTCTTCGAAGAGGACTTTCTGGTTCGGTGGGATTCGCTGTCAGCTTTGGAGGCCATAGCTGGCCGCACCTTCAGCATCCCAGAACTTTACTTTTTTTTGAACTTTTTAGCAAGTTGAAGGCGGACGGTTACAACATTACTCTGCTTGGGTTCCAGGTCATGTTGGCATCGGCGGAACGAAATGGTTGATCGTTAAGCCAAGAACGCCACAAGAGAGAAACTGTCCAACACTTATATCCCCTGCTCAGATGTAAAACCCAAAATTAACGATTATGTGAGAGACCCCCTGGCAGGAGGTTTGGAACACACAGACGAGTAACAAACTCTTTCAATCCATCCAAAACCTTAAGGATTTCCTCCCATCTACGTCGGGTGGTCGTAAAGAGGAAAACGGTTCTGTCCATGAAGATCCGTTCAGGGATGTCCCACCTGACGTGATCCTTGAGTTTTTGAGAGAGATTAACATTTTTCATCTGATTTAAGATTTTACGGCCAGAAAGATTTTTAACAAAGTTTCTGGTGCGTTTGTAGACGATGTCATTTTACGAGATGTGTGAAAGTTGGGGTTTTTTTTTATTTTTTTATTTTTTTTTTTAATGACTGGTGAGTTGATTTTTAAAGTGGTGACAGCCCTGATGTGGCCCTTTGCGGTCGGCGTGGCTATAAGCAAATTATCTTATCTGTGTTATTATCTATTATGACACCCGTTTTCCCTTATGAATTGTTTTATTGAAGAAATCCATCCATTGTATGAGATAAAATCTATGGCGTGGTCAACATTAATGCTAAATTCTCTAAAGCCAAAAATCGTCCCCTTTTGTTTCAGAATGTTTTATTGCGAATATTCCTTTCTCAATTAATTTATTTTGCTTGAATTACCGCATTTCCTACTTTTATTATATCATTGTAAAAAAGGTTTTTACAAGTAGTTCATTTAATGTCTCCCGGTGTCACACATAGACAAAATTCCCGATAGGCTGTAAACGTGCTTTCCAAAACAAAAATTAATACTTGTGATCCAGAACCGTACCCTGGTCCATAATTTTCGATTCTATCACTGAAAGGGTATATTTTAAAACGATGTTCTTCCATTTATGACTTGTGGTTTTAAGTTTCTTTATCCACGAAGTTTCAAAGCATTAATGTATTTTTTATGTCAGGTATGTTTAAACCACCTTGCTTTACAGTCTTCACTGCTGTTTTCCTGCTTATTCTATCTTGTTTGCCATTCCAAACGAAGCTGAAACACATCTTTTGAAGTTTTTGAATTAAAAAGGTCAGGGGGGGTTAGGTAGCAAAATCCAGAGGTGTTTAAGTTTTGATAGAATAAGGGACTTGGAACAGAAACTCTTCCAAGTGGCGTTTACTTTCTGAGCCCAAAATTTTTGAATAATTTTTTAAATTTCCCAAAAAAATTTATCATTTTAAATTTTAAAGTTTTCACATTTTTTTAGGTTTTTGGCCGTGAACCAAAAAACCAGTTTTTTAAAATTTTGGGAAGGATTCCATTTTTTTTCCCCAAAAATCGAGGACATTTATTTTTTTTCGAGTTTTTTTTAACACCTACCCTATTGATTCGTTTTTTCATTTTTCAAGAGTGGGCCCTAAAATTCGGGCCAACGTGGAGGGCCCATTTATAGTTTCTTAAAAGTAAATTTTTTATCCCCCAAAGTTTATAGTGAGTGTCTTTAGCGAACTGAATATTTTGTGTTTATATCGTTTTTTTTTTTTTAACCTTTTTTATCCCTCTTGTTTTCCCCTTATCTTTACGCAAAAATTTTCAATATTAGGAATAGGTAAGGAGAAAATAGGGTCCCCCCTGTCTACACCCCCTTTTTTTTTTAAAAACCCCTTTGGGTGCGGTTTTTAACCATTTACAGGGACTGTTGTTTGAATATTTTTAATTTACCCAAGTTTCTATCCAGGGCCAAAAATGTTAAAACCCAAAAAACCTTAGAATTAAAAAAAAAACCCCAGCCCAAGGGAGTGAAGGCTTTTTAAAAATCTTTTGATAAAAACAGACCGGGGAGATTTCTTGCATTTAAGAAATTTAAAAAAAATTTTAAATCATTTAAAATATTGTCCCCCATATATCTTTTAAAGCCATAAAACCCTGTTTGGTCTTAAAGATGATAAAAGGTAAAAAATTTCTGTTTTCTCTTAAAAATTTCCACAAGGAACTTTCTTGTAAACAAAATTTAGGGGGGGAAATTTAGGACCCCGGGTTTTTTTACAAATTTTTTGGGTTATGTTTTTTGGGTTTATAGAAAAAACCCGCCCTCTTTTTGCGGGCCCCGAAAACCCTCCATTCTAACGATTCATTTATAGATTTACCCCAGGGGGGGAAAAAAAGGTTTTTTCCCTAAAAAAAATTTAAAAAAATTGGGAACAAAACCCCCATCTGTCCCGGGGGTTTTTTCCCATGTTTCATATTTTTTAAAGAAAACCAATTGTTCTTTTTAAAGTGATTTCTCCTTCCCCCCATTTGTTCATATTTAGTTTAATTTTGGTTTTGGGTTTTAACAATTTTTTTTTATTTCGCATTTTTCATTTATTTTTTTTTTCTTGTATAAGTTTTCTTTTAGAAATTTTTTAAACTTCTTTTTAAAAGATCTTTCGCCCTTTTATTACTTCATCATCTTTGGTCACTAGTCTGGTCATTTTTTTTTACAAATTTTAATTTCTTTTTTCCCGGGGTTTCCAAAAGTATTTCGAGTTTTTTTCCCATCTGGGGATCCCTCCCCCTTTGGGACCGTAACAGTCCCCTTCCATTTTTGTTCCTGACCCGCTTTTTAATTCTTGATTTTTTTTCTTAAATCTTTCTTATTTCAGTTCCCCCTTTATTTTCTTCCTCTCAAGATTTTTTAATATTTTTGGTGTTTTGGGGATTTTTTTTTTCTGATGTTTTTTTCTTTTTCATTGTAGGTAGGCTATTGATTTCCCTCTTTTTTTTCTTAATAGGAAATTTTAGGAAGACTTTTTCCCTTTTAATTTTTTTTGGGAGCCGGGATTTTTTAAACTCAGACAATACCAAATTGATCTTGTATGGCGATTAAATTCAATACGTGTTTTTTTATCACATTTAGAATTAACTTTTAAATTTCCCTCTACATTTGTTTTCCTTTAGAGAGATACTTTAAAATTTTCCCAGAATCCTTTAGATTTTTCCCCTTTAAGAATTTCAAACTTTAATGAAACCATTGAATGGTCAGATCGAAAACCTGGTTCAATATCAAAATTTTCAAAATTTAAGAAATAAGATTTCAGATAGTAAAAAAAAGTCTAATCGATTTGTTTAAAGTGGATTTAGTTTACCCCCGGTTTATCTTCTAAAATTCCGGATTCTTTTCCCCCCAAATGTCTCCCAAACCCCAAATTTCTTCTGCATTTTTATGAGTTTTTCTCTTTTTTTCCGATTTTATCTTTGTACATAATTGAAAACCGTAAAGAGGGGGGACCCCATTGCGATTTTCCAATTTCACCCACACAAAAAAATATAATTGGTATCATAACTCCTTATGTTTTCCTTATGGGGGCTGTAAAATAGTGGATCATCTTTATTAGGCCCATACACAAAACAGGAGAAAGTCTTTTCAAATGCACAAAAATGCTACATTTTTAAAAGGTTGCCGTTTTTACTCGTTGGCCCTTTTGTTTTTTTAAATTTCCCAAAAAAAATTTAAAAAAAACCCCCAGCAAACCCCTGGTGTTTGCCCGATTTGAGGCAAAAAGAAATTTATGGGCCCCATTCTGCAGTTACGTTTTTCTCAAGTTTTTTGGTTTAAATTTTGGGTGCCCTGTGGGACAGAAACCCGGGAAGTAATTTTGTGTTTTAAATGGAAAAAAGAACCCCTTCGTTTTTTGTAGGTCCCCTTTGACCTTGGAAATTTTTAAGGGACGGCATTATTTTGACTATCCTGGCGGATTAAAAAAAAAACATTTAAAAAGAATAAAAAAGCTTTAAAAAAACAGTAACAGTAAAAAAACCAAAAATGAAGCCAATTTTCCATAAATAATTTTTCTTATATAAAAATAACCTCGTTGGTCCACTGACGCACTCCCTTCCCCCCAGTTGTTACCCCAAAAAAACACTTTATTAAAAAATAAAAAATTGAAAAAAATGGACATAATCTTGCATGAGGGGATCGGGGAAAAATAGGGTTAAAAAAAAGTCGAAAATCTACTTGCCCCCGCAAAGGAGCCCCGGTGCGAATGACCTAAAGGGGTGGGTGAGGGGGGGGGGGGGGGGGGGGGGTTTTGTTTGGTGTTGACCGACTTTCAGAAGAAAAAAAAACCTTTTGTGTAAAAAAAAGAAAAAAAAAATGAAGACAATAAATAAAAAAAAATTTGTTATACTTTGAGTTTACAAGTTTGGTTTTTTTTTTGGGATTTCATGAGGGGGAGAGAGGGGGGGGGGGGGGACAGAGACTTGGGGAGAAAAGGGGGGAACACAAGAGAGAGAGAGAGAGAGAGAGAAGAGGAGAGAGAGGGAGAGAAGAGCCAAAAAAAAAAAACCAAAAAAACACCTACGGGGCCAACCTGCTCCCTCCCAATTATGAAATGAGTTTTTCTCACTGAAGGGAAAGAGGCCTTCAGGAAGCAGGATTTGGTATTCACTCTCGCTGGTTTGTTTGCCATTCAATTCCTTTGCCACCTAGCGCACATAACCCCCCCGCGCACTCACCCCAAAAATGGGGCAGTGGTTTGGGTTAAACAACATTCCCAAAAAAAAAAAAAGGTTAAAAATGTAAAAATTTGCCCCCCCAAGAAAAAAAATCACCAAAAGTTTTGTCCCGATTAAAATTTTAAATAACCAAAAACAAACCCATCAGTCGGGCGGTTTGAAAAAAAAAAACAACAACAAACAAACAAAAAAAAAAACCCCCCGGGCTGACAGAATAAAATATAAACTTTCATGTTACCAAAAGGACTTTTTTTCAATTGTTTGTAACAAAAAAAGTAAACACAAAATATAAAAAGGGGGAAAAAATTCACACAAAACACACAACACAAAACACACACTCACACAAATTCATAGCCCACCGCCCCCGGGCCCGCAACCGTGTACAATCGTGGAAAAAAACAGTTACCCCATGCCAGAAAATTTCAAATTTCCCTGCTCCCAGGGCTAAATCCCTTTTTACAAAAAAAAGAAAAACCGATTGGTCTTTAGTGGCCGGGGGGCCCGCCTGAAAGATGATGTTTGAAAATGGGTTTTCAATTTCGATCGTGATCACTACGGGCTTTCCCAAAAACAAAATCTGCGTATCGCTGCCAAATATTTACCTCCCCCCTACCCTTGTAAAAAAAAAACCCAAAAAGAAAAAGAAAAAAAAAAAAAAAAAATCTTGTTTAAAAAGCAATTTCAAAAAAACAATCCCAACACACACAAAACCACACCACGCACGACACACACCGCACGCACGACACAAAAACCCCCCCCCCCCAAAAATAATAGCAACTATGTTGTTACGTAAAAAATTTTTTGGGATTTGCTTCACCCCCAAATTGTTACAGTATAATGAAATTGTGGGGCATTTTCCCAAAAAAAATTCTGCATTCTTTCACATTCCTGTCTCTTCGCTCACTGTCAACAGTATATCCCATTTCGAGGAACCAATTCGACGACTGGCTGACCACTCATTCTTTTAAAAAAAAATTGAGAAAAAAAGAGGGGAAATTTGAAAAAAATAACCAACCCATTTACAGGGTTTAAACAAGCAAAAACACAAGTCCCGTTTGGGATATCAGCCCTTTCCCCGACAATCGGTCAGCAAATAAAAGTGCACAGAAATCAAAACTTTAAAATATTTACGCCCGAAGGGACGCGGTACACAAGCGCCGGGGCATGTGTTTTTTCCGGTTGCCCATTCCCCCGGGAAAGCTCCCCCCTTTGGCCCCCAAAAAGAAAACCGGGAAAAGGCCAAAAAGGTTGCTTTGGGAGGAGTTTAGCAAGGGAAAGACCCGTGGATAAAGTTTCAACCGGGGTTTTCTTTACCACAGGGAAAGAGACACACGCTGTTGGCTGCTTTTTTGCTTTTTAAAATTTTGGGGACGTGCCCCCCCGGGAAAGCGAGCCGGGGATGAGGCGCAAAGAAAGGGGGGGCAAAAAGGGGGAAGGAAGGGGGAGGGGAAATGACGCAGGAGCGGAGAGAAAAGAGAGAGAAAAACCCATGAGGGGTTTTGATGTTTTAAATTACCTCGTGTGTTTTGCGAAAAACCCCCCCTTTTGGCCCTGCGTTTTGTAGGGGCCCCCCGCCCCCAATCTTCCTTCCCTCCCCCCCCCCCATGCACAAAGTCAGCCTTTTTTTTCCCCCCCCTTTTCCCCCCCCCCCCCCCCCCCCCCCCCCCTTCTTTGGGACCTAAAAGGGATTCTGGTTTTTAACTCCCCCGCAAACACATTTAGATTTCAAAAAATAAAAAAATGAAGTTTTTTTTTACATTCACATGGTTGCAATGAGGAAAAAACAACCCAAAATGATGGCCCTTTTTTTATGCCCAAAAAAAAGTTTCCAATAATGGGGCCCCCCACACAACACACACACACACACCAAAACCCCCCTTTACACACGGGATACAAAAAGGGCCAGCCCACCCGCCCTTGTAAAATAATTTTTGGCAGATCATGGATAAGACAGTTTCAGTTTTTAATATTCATGAAAAGCAAAGAAAACATAAAAAGCCGAGCAACAACAAAATTTAATAGAGAAAAAACCCAAAATTTTCGCTGTTAGATTTTCTAGGGATGGAAAACAGGGTTTTGGGGGCCCCCCCCCCCCCCCCCCCCCCCCCCCCCCCCCCCGGGGGGGGGGCGGGGGGGGGCAGGTGCAGGAAAGGGGTGGGGGGGGGGGGGGGGGGGGGGGGGGGGGGGGGGGGGGGGGGGGGGGCAGTGAGGGCGGGAAAAAAAAATACACTTATGGGAGGAGAGAAAGAAAAAGAGGGGAGGAGAAGAGAGGGGGGGGGGTGAAGGGCGAGTGGGGGAAGGACATGGGCCAAGAAAGGGGAAAAAAGAATGGGAGGTAGTTTATATTTTAAAAAAAAATTTTAAAAAAAAAAGATAAATAAAGAAATAAAAAAATTTTAAAAAATCAAATTTAAAAAAAAGTAAAATAAAAAATAAAGAGGGAAAAAAAAAAAGCAGGAAAAAAAAAAATTTGGGGTTTTGGGGTGCAAGTTTTTTAATTTGAATTTTGGGGTTAAAATTAACATTTGCGGACATAAATTTTTTTTTACATTCGTGAATACTTTTTTTAACATCAGCACACACACAACCCCAACACAGTGTTTCCCATATCCCCAAAAATTTTTACCCTTTTTACAGTCAAAGGGGCCTTTTCAATCCCTGGTCACCCCCTCTTCTTTTTTATGAAAATCTGCGTGTGGGCCCCCAAAAGAGGGGGGAAAGGGGGGGTTTAAAGTGGGGCACAGGGGAATTTAAATCTCGATGACCGTTTGGGAAAAATGAAAATGGGGGTTTTTTCGTTTGTTTGTGCCCAACCCTTTGTTCGGGGTATGTGTCCCCCCCGCACGGCTCGCCCCGGGGCACAAAATCTGCAACGCACACGTCCCCCACGAAAGGGACACAAAAAACCTTTTACTGCTCACACGACACCACAAATAAAATTTAAACAAAAATAAAAACAAAAAAAAAAACAAAAAAAATAAAAAACAACAACAAAAAATACTTCAAATCTTTTCATGGCTGGTGATACTATAAACCATCCCCTCAAAAAAATCACACGTCAAACCCCCCCACACCGCACTCCCTTTCCCCAAATGAAAAAAAATTTGTAAAAAACAACAACAACGCCACAACCACACACACACACACACACAACCACACACACCCACACACAAAGGAAAGTGAGCAAAATTTTTAAAGATTCCCATAAAACCCCCCCCCCCCACCGCTTTTACCCAAGTCAGTATAAAATAATTGAAAGCTTTGAGTTTTCACTTTAACTACAAGTAACAAAAATTCCCGTTTATTTTTAAATTGATGTTAAACAATTTCCCCCTTTGCAGGTTTCACCAGCCCCATGGGCTGCCCAAACAAATTTTTAATAATAAAATACATAAAAACACAGAGCCGTTTTAAATTTTCATGCGACATGTGCAAGTGTGCACGCCGCACGGGGCCCCTGCATGGGGGGTGACGTCGAAAAATAAAGCGCGGCTGTACAAAGCAAAAAATTGTCCAAAAATAATTTGATTTTTTTGTTTAATCGGGAAAAACAAATTTTAAATAAATTGGTACAATAGAAAAAATCATTTCTAATAATTTCAGGAACAATTTTTATAGAATGGAAAAAAAATTTTTTCCCCCCATTTCCCCCCCCCCCCCCCCCCCCCCCCCCCCCCCCCCCACGCACACAAAAAAGCCACACACATACCAAAAAAACAAGAAATTTCAATTTGACCATTCAATTTTTGGAAAAAGTTTCCCCCCTTCCCCCCCCTGGCACCCCAAAAACGTCAAATTTTGTTCAAATTCCCTTCGATTTAAGCTCAGTTCAATTTTTTTAAACCAATATTTGGTTCACATAGAATCAATGTCCCAAATTTTACAGTCTTTCATTTTAAGTTTGGCCATTATTTTGCCGTTGGATGACCCCAAATTTTCCATTGTTGGGGGTTGTGAATAAAACCCTTTGTTTAAAAATTTGTATCTCCTGTGTGGGTCTTCGCGATGGAAAAAGCCGGATTGTTTTAGTTTTTTACGCACAGCAAGCCCAAGTCCCCTCTGTTGCGAAGAAAAAACGGATAGAAGAGGGCCCTTTGGGCCCGGGCCCCCCCCTCCGGGGCGCCTTTCCCGCTTTGTGTGCCATTTCCCCATGGTTGGCCCTCAAGGTTCCCCAGCTTTTTTTGGAAAAATTTTCTACAATTTTTTGACACAATTTCAACAAATTCTTCTTGCTGTTTTTCCGGCCACCCTAAAACGCGGAGGTTCCACTGTCTCCCGTGTTTCCCCCTTTATCATTCATGACCCGCTTGATTGGGTTTTTGGCTCCCCGCGCTATTGCGTCAAAATGGCCCGATTCCGTTTCCCTTTCCCCCGAAGTTGGTCGAACCCCGGGTTTTTAGCCCGTCGTTTTTGTTTTCCAGGTTTAAAAACCCTGCACTTTAGTGAATTTTCTGCTGGTCAGGTTGGGGGTTTTGTTTTTCCATTTCAAAACGTAACGATTTTGGGGTCTTCTTTGTCGAAAATGAGATATTGTTTTTTGATTTCTAGTTTAAAATGTTTTGTAAATCCCTGTCTTGGTACTATTCTCACTTTTTGTCTCTGTTTTTTCTATCTTGTTTGGGCCTTGTTTTTTCCCCTCCCGGGGCTCAAACCCCTTTTTTTCGTTTTCTTACTGGGGAAGGGCCACGAAAGTGCTTTGCCTCCTTTTTTTCCTATTAGAAAGTAGGAGATAGAGTGCTCATAGTTTTAAAAAATTCCTTTCCCTTTCCCCCTTCACCTTCTTTTTCATACAAATTAAAAGGGGAGGCACACAATAAATCCCAAAGAATGTGAGCCAGACAAAACCCCCCGAAGTTCACGGAAAAAACCCGTAAAAGCCCCCCGGCTCGCTTGACAAACTTCAGTTCATGGTTCCGCCCTTTTTTCCGAAAAAGGGGGGAGGGAAATGAAAAAAATAAATTGGTAAACCCAAGTTTTTGTTTTTTTAAAAAGTTTCATACAATCTTGTGAAACTTTAAAGGTTTTTAAAATTTTTGGGAAATTTTGTCAAAATGCCTGCCGATTGAGTGAAGATTCTTTCTTTTTTTTTCTCTCGACCCGTCTTCACGGGAAGGCCCTGTACACCGTCTTGTCGGCTCGGTGACCGGAAGTCAAGTCCCTATAAAAAAGGTTTTTTACATGTTCCCTTTTAACCAAAATTTTCCCCTTTTCATCATAAAAAGTTTCTGTAAAAATCATTTGGTTCACATAACATTGGCCCCGCCAGGGGCCAGGAGAAAAAAGTAATTATTTTAATCATTGAGGGTATGCCTGCATCAGATATAAGACTCGTTCCATACTGTCATGATTCCCTGTCTCTCTCAGACATCGTATCGCCCCCTTGAATTCTCCCGTCACTGGAGATATGAGTTCCGACTCCTCTCCCTTGACTTCTCCTGTTACTGGAGAAATGATGAGTTCCAACTCCTCTCCTTTGACTTCTCCTGTTACTGGAGAGATGAGTTCCAACTCCTCTCCCTTGACTTCTCCTGTTACTGGAGAGATGATGAGTTCCAACTCCTCTCCCTGGAGTCTTTAATTGCTGGGGCTGAACTACCGGTGTGTTCCCCACACCATGGCCATCTTAACCACCTCACAGGGTGAAGAGTGAAGGGCAAAGGCCGAAGGGCTGAAACACGAATAAAGTTCGTGTAAGTAACCTGCTTCCCAATTTAATTATGAATTCTTTCTTTCTCTTTTCTTTAGGTTTTCCCCTGTAGCTTTCCCCAACTATCTATGGCTCACCTGGTTAATGACTGGTCAGCAGTGAGGACCAGCGTCCTGACAGGTTCGAGTCTCTAGGCCATCTGCTGGGCTAAAACTGATTCTTTCCTCCCTCCTCTTAGTGAGTGCATACTCAGTGTTCTAAACACATGACCAGCACCTTACCAGCCCTTATTAAACTATCTCTCAGTGGTCACTTTCACTTAATGACCACCGTTGTTTATTTCATGAGTCATTCTCACAATTTTTTGGGGGACGCCCGCTACACTAGTCAAGCCACATGAATATTCTTCCTTTTCAGTAGTGGCATGGGGAAATGATTCATATCACTAACTACATGTGATGGAGCGTCACATGCCTTTATGTGAGGCTACGTCACATGACACTTGTTCCTGTTGAATACGTGAATTTGACAGATTTGTTTTTCCTCACGCTTTGTGTATGTGTATGTTTTGTGTTTTTAATTTAATTGAATGTAGGATTAGAGATTATATAAGGAAGCTCACAAAGTACTGTGGAGAGGGAGGAGACTCCCCCTCCACCCACCTCCACCCCACACACGTACACACACAAACATGCACACACACGCATGCACGCACACATGTGCGCGCGCACGCGAGCATGTTCACATGCTTACACACACACACGCACAAAGCACTCTCATATATACACACAAACACACGCACACACTCGCACACACTCTCACACACACAAATATACTTGCGTATGATCTCACACACACACACACAGACGCATAGCCACAGAGTGATGATAGACATTTTTTATATCCTTTGTGCCATGTAGAAGGGAGAGGAGAACAGCAGTTATCTTACTTTTGCTTCAGGTACTTTTGTATGTATATAGTGCTTGAAACTGTGGGTGTACTGTTTGTGCATGTGCCATTGCTGTCTTTATGACATAAGTGTTTGTAGGGTTTGGTTTGTGTGTGTGCTTTGTTAAAGATTTTGCTTGAAATTAGTGCTGTTGATGTGGGGTAGCTCGCCTGTTTCTAGAATGAACATTTTTCTGGGCAAACATATGTTTAGAGTGCACTTTAATCTTATTAATGGTACTGTCTCAGTTTCATTCCTCTGTAGAATAATTTCTGATACTTGTTTGTATTTGACAAGGTTCGATACAAGACTTTGTGTAAATGTAGTACTGTATGGTCTTTCTGTTTTAATCAACATTTTATATACAGGCCTTCTGCAGCAGCTGTGTGCTATTCTGATGGCCAGTGGGGTTCCAGCTGATGTTCTCACTGAGGTCAGTTACATATGAAATTTAAGTCTTTGTGGGTTATGTTGTAGTGTGTTGTGTTCTGTAACTTCAAGATCTTAGCATATTTCTTTATATGGAATTTAGGCTGCTTATGATAGGGAGAATGTTTTGTCATAATACAATGCTGCCCACTTCTGTGATTCTTTCTTCATACTTACCTATCCAAACAAATGCCTTATCTCTACTAGGCGTGAAACATTTTGAGGAGCTTCAACTCTTTGCAAAGATTTAAAGCCTGCTGTGGTAGCTCATCAAGAAACATAAATTCACAAGGAAAAGACCTTTTCTTTTTCAGGTTTTAATGTTCTTTCAAAACCAGCCCAACCCCAGCACTTGGAGTGGGGTGTCTTTACTCTTCCACAAATCTCTGTTATTCAACCCTGTCAGCCTTAATTCTTCTCTACAAGCTTTAGCTGCCAGAATCTCTTTACATAAAACAGTGACAGTTTGTTCCCTTTATGTACTCCATCATTATCTGTCAGTTGACAAGAGCTGATTAGCCCCCCCCGGGGTTGCGACCTTGTCGTGGTCGGAGGGCTTGCGCGGTCCAGTGATCCTTAGGCTTTGCTGGCGGGGGCATCATTACTCGGAGATAGGCTGGTTTTGTCAAACTGCTTCTAGGTCCGAGAAGCCAAGATGCTGTCTGACCTAAGCGTAACGTGGTAAGGAGTTGATGCCCCTGGTAGGGCTTCCATGTCAGATAGGCTAAGGGTGAGGATCCTGACTAAGAGTAACCCGTAGGCTAAGGGTGAGGATCCTGACTAAGAGTAACCCCCTTTCTCCCTTTTCTTGTTTTCGCCCCCCTTTATTTGGGCCTTTTCTATCTTCGTCCCCCCTTTCCCAAGTCTTCTTTTCACACTCCTTTTCTCTCTGTGGTCTCCTTAAGATCCGCCGCGTTTGCCGTGCGGTGCGACCTGTGTCGGAGGGGGAATGAGATCCTGGTGATTGAGAGGGCCAGCGCTCTCAACACATCACTTTGGCTCGGACCTCTCCTAGACAGGGAGCACATTTTGGGCCCCGGGGTGTACTAATCGGCTCCCCTTTTTGGGGGTTTGGGGTCAAGACAGACAGTTCCCTTGCTGGCCAAGTAAACCCTGCAGTGCTCAGCTCTCTTTTCCCCGGGGAGTTGGCATGATAGGGGGGTAGGGGTTGGTGGCTTCTGTTTGTCGTATGTCTCCCCCGAGCCTGGAAGGGGTCAAGACATTGGTTTCTTGGCCCTGGCCCCTTTTTGGACCTCCAAGGTGGGTGGGTAAGGGGGATGAAACACAATAAAAAAATAGGGTTTTTTCAAAAAACTACCCCCCAAAAGGAAGAGGAAGGCAGCATCCCCTATTCAGGGAATTTGAAACAGACAGTGATTCTGATACGGAGGTTAGACAGAGGACAGGTTTCTGGGCTTCCTGGCTCGTGATGGAAGGGACGGAGCAGGAAAGCCCCCTTTCAGCTCTGACCCCTTTTGCCTACAAAGGGCTTTCAAGGGTCTAGCAGGTGACCCTCAGTCCTTTAAAAAGGTTGAGGATGGCTCTTTTCTCTTTCAATGTCGATCAAAGAAGAAATCTGAACAGCTGTTGGGGCAACAAAATAGTGGACAGGGAGATCAGGGTGACTCCCCATAAACAGTTAAATTCCTCAAAAGGAGTGATTCGCTGCAGAGATCTAACAGGTGTCTCAGAGGCGAGATCAAAACGGACTGGCGCCCCAGGGTGTGAGGAGGTGCGCAGGGTGACAGAAAAAAAGGTGCAGAGAGAGGGGCCCACCAACCCCCTCTTTCTGACCTTCTGCCAAACCCTGTGCTGCCCCCAGTCATCAAAGTTGGTTACCTGAACGTCAGAGTTCAGATGTATGTTCCGTCCCGTTGAGGTGCTTCAGTGTCAGAGGTTTGGCCTTGTCAGAGACCGTTGTTCTGGGCAGGGGGTGGGGCGGTGTTTGTGCAAGGCAACCATGTTTGGGCCCGTGTAAAGATCCGGCACATTGTGTAACTGCGGTGGCGCCATCCTCCTCTTCCGAAACTGCCCTCTTTGGATTCAGGAATCCGTATACAACGGTAAAAACTAAAAAGAAAATCTCTTTTTTGGGCCCGCAAAGGTTTTTGGGCAGTCAGCGCCAACAGCATCTTCGTTAGCTTCGGCCGTAAAAAAAGTTTCCACTAGGTCAGTCTGCTGCCAGATGATGAATTTATCTTTTCCAAGACCTGCAAGGAAGAACTGTCAGCTCGGGTGGAAGCGGGTCCACCACTCCCAACCAAAGTGACTGCCCTGGTGGAGGCAAAAAAATCCCCCACCCTAGACTGCCCAGCAGTCTCAACATCTGCTGCTGGGCAGATTAAAAAAACCAGCACCCAAGCCTCGAACTCTCTGCCCAAAGTCCCCGTGCGGGCAGGGAGTTCCACCCAGTTTTGGAGTTGGTGGAGATGAGGAGAAACCTCCACGTTCCCAAATCCTGACCTTCTTCGCCTGTTGGCAAGTCTGCCAGCAGGTCTGAAGAACAAACAGTTCAGTGAAACTACAAAATAAATTCACTCCATTGGAAGCAGACGTTGAGGAGGAGATGACCTGATTTCTCTCCTTTTCCCCCTCTGCACCATGGATAGTACAATATCCATTGGATTATCCGGGGACTAAATTCCAACTTTGAGGAGTTGCAGCTTCTGTGTCGATCTATAAAACCTTTCCGTCGTGGCTCTTCGGGAAACTCAAATTCAAAGCCAGAAGACCTTTACTCTTTCAGGTTTTAAATTGTTCTTTAAAAACCTGCACAAACATCCACGTTGGGGATGTCGGGCGGTGTTGCCCTTCTCTTTCAAAAAACTCTGTTGTATAGTCCTGTCGCTCTGTCTACCTCCCTTCAGGTTGTAGCTGCGAGAGTCACTCTCCAAAAGACTGTGACAATTGTTCCATTTATCTTCCCCCTTTGTCCGGTTTGTGTCAGGACCTTGTCAGTCTGATAGGTGAACTTCCTCGACCTTTTTTCCCTGTTGGTGACTTTAACGGTCCCCAAATCCTCTTTGGGTGTGTCAGTACGTCACCCAGAGGTTGCTTAATTGGGGATTTTCCTTTCGGTTTTGGGATTTGTGTTGTCTGAACGACGGTATTGAAAACTTACCTCCACTCTTCCAAGGTTCACTTTGTGTTTAGATTTGTCGGTTGTGACCCCTCGCTGGTCCTGGATATGAGTGGTCTGTCCATGACGATCTGCACGGAAGTGACCATTTCCTGTTTGTTTACACCGTAATAACTGAAAAAGTCTCTGCCCTCTCCACTTTCCTAAATTATAAGAAAGCAAACGGGGATCCTTTGCCCCACTTTTTCAAAAGAATTCCAGGAACACTGATTTTCTTCAGAGTCCGGACCAGCAGAATCACTGACTAACACTATGATAAAGTGTGCTAAGCTTGTATTCCAGTGTCTTCCGATAAACTTCAAATGCCTAAAACACCCTGGTTTGTTTTCAGCTGCCAACAAATTTCCAAGTTGCGAAAAGGGTCAGCGTCATGTTTTACCACGACCTTCGGGTCCAACGCCGAGCCCATCGAAACTCGTGCTAAATCAAGACAAAACTTTTTAAAATCAGTAAACGTCGGTCCTGGAGAAGTTTCTGCTCCAGGTGACTTTCGAAAATTTCCCAAGAAAAAGTGTGGAACTATTAAGAAAATCAAAGGGAAAAGAACCCCTGTCCACTGGGAACCATCTCAAGTTTGCTGACTCTTTAATACAAGAAAAAGCAGTTGCTAATCTGCTGGCTTCACCATAGAAAAAAATTTTCCTCTCTTCTAACAAATCAGCCATTTTTGTCAAAAATAAAACCCTTAAAGAAAATCACCCTGCAATTTTTCGTCAGACAACATGGAAGATACAATCTTCCTTTCCTTTAAATGAACTGAAATCTCCCTTACTGCCCTGCAACGATTCCTCTCCAGGTATAGATGAAATCCATTATCAACTGTTGAAACATCTTCCGCAAGAGGTCTGAATATAACTGTTACAGGTTACAACCATGTGTGGACTACAGGTTTCTTTCCCCCCTCTTGGCGAAAGCCCTCATTATTCCCATCCCCAAACTGGAAAGATCTTTCTAATCCATCAAACTTACCGTCCATGCTTGACCAGCTGTGTCTGTAAATGATGGAGAAAATGGTCAATGCTAGGCTTATGTGGAAACTCGAAACCGATGGCCTTTTGGCAAAAAGAACAGTGTGGTTTCCGCAAACATCGGACTACTGTTGCCCATTTGATTCGTCTGGAATCTACACTTCGGAACGCCTTTCTGAACAAACAGCAGCAGTGGCAATTTTTTTTTGACTTGGAGAAGGGCCTACGATACCACCTGGAAGTCGGGGGATACTTCATAAATCTCCATGATCTGGGTTTCGAGGTCATCTCCGCTTTTCCTTCAAATTTTTTGGCAGAACGGACAGTTTCAGGTCCGGGTTGGCACCACTCTTTGATGTCCACGAGCAGGAGTTGGGTGTTCCACAGGGAGGCAAAATGTCTCCTGCCTCTTTAGTATTAAGATCAATAACATTGTTAAATCAGTTCAGCAGGGTTCGACTGCTCATTGTTTGTGGATGATTTCGCTGTCTACGCAACGGAAGCCTGTCCCCGAGTGTCCACCCGCAGGCTCCGCTTTGGTGGATAAAATCCATCGATGGGCAGATGAAAACGGTTTCACCTTTCTGCTTCAAAGAAAACAGTGTATTCACTTCCATAATTTTCCCGTCAGTTTTTTCCAGATCCTGAACTTAAAGGGTAGGGAAATTCCCATTCCAGCTGTTAAAGAGGCCAAATTTCTGGGAGTCATTTTTGCCAGAAACTTAACTTTCTCAGCCACATCAAAATCTAAAACTGCTTGTCAGAAAGCACTGAATATTCTGCGGTCGTAGCGCACCCCGACTGGGGCGTGATAAGAAAACTTTTGCTGCACCCCCTTACAGAGCCTTGGTCCGTCCAACTGGACTACGGTTGTGCTGTGTACGGCTCTGCAAGATCATCTTCCCTCAAAACTTTGGCCCTATCCACCATCAAGGGCTTCGTCTTGTCTTGGAGCTTTCCCGCACCACCCCTGTGTACACCTGTAGAAAGAGGCAGGTGAACTTAAATGTCCAAACCGCAGGCTGAAACTGTCTTTGATTTTATATCCGACTGTTCTCAAAACCCAGAAAACCCTGCCTATGACTGTGTCTTTGACCCCCCGTTCCAAAGTAAGTTTGAAAAACAACCCTAAATGTATTCCGCCGTTTGGTCTTCGTATGCAGCCTCACGTGCGGAATGCAGGTCTAGACTGGGAGTAGTTTCCGATTTTTCCAAGTTTCGGATAACCTCCGTGGCCTTTTTCACACCAGAGATTTGCTTCGATCTTGCAGCTTTTCGCAAAGAGTCTACCAGCTTTTCGGGCCCGTACAAGGCATTGTATGCTGCCTCTGTTCGAAATTCCACCCTATCAAATTTTTTCACGGACGGTTCCAAGTCTGAAGATGGAGTGGCCTGTGCAGCCTACTGCCCTGGGGCTCCTCTCAGATACTGTTGGAACATATACTTTTCAGATGCTTCGTCTTTTCTGTTTAAACTTACTGCTCTGGTTCTGGCTTTGAAGATAATCTCACATTCTTCAAAGAGGGACTTTCTGGTTCTGTCGGATTCGCTGTCAGCTTTGGAGGCCTAGCTGGCCGCAACCTTCAGCATCCAGAACTTTTACTTTTTTTAACTTTTTAGCATTTTGAAGGGGACGGTTACAACATTACTCTTGCTTGGGTTCCAGGTCAGTTGGCATCGGCGGGGAACGAAATGGTTGATCGTTAGCCAAGAACGCCAAAAGGGAGAGAAACTGTCCAACACTTATATCCCCTGCTCAGATGTGAAAACCAAAATTAACGATTATGTGAGAGACTCTGGCAGGAGGATTGGAACATACAGACGAATAAAAACTCTTTCAGATCCGCCCAAAAACCCTTTAAAGGACTTCCTCCCATCCACGTCGGGAGGTCGTAAGAGGAAACGGTTCTGTGCGGCTACACCCCGGCCATTTATTTTACATGCTTACCTTTTAATGAGTGAAGAAGCTCCGGGGTGCATTCCTTGTCATGCGCCACCCACAATGAAACATGTTCTTTTAGAGTGTTGGGACTTGCACGATGTGAGACACAAACATTTTACGGCGGAGTCCATGAAGATCCTGTTCAGGGATGTCCCCCTGATGTGATCCTTGACTTTTTGAGAGAGTTTTGACATTTTTCATCTGTTTTAAAGATTTTACGGAAGAATGTTTTTAACGAGTTTTGGTCGTTTCTAGACGATGTCATTTAAAGAGATGTGTGAAAGTTTTTTTTTTTTTTTTTTTTTTTTTTTTTTAATGACTGGTGAGTTGATTTTAACGTGGTGCAGCCCTGATGTGGCCCTTTGCGGTCGGCTGGGCTAAAAGCAACATTATCTTTCCTAGTGATTAGCCTGATTGAAGAGCTCCCATGAGCTTTCTTGCTTTTTGGGACCTAAACAGCACTCAACTTTTTGGGGGCAGTGTAGATTCTTCCCCCTGAGGTTTTCCCTTTGGAGGATGTCTCTCTGAGCTTGACTGTGTTGTCTTAATGATGGCTCCCCAAACATATCTGCATTCTTCAATGGTACTCTTTCTTCCATAGTTTTTGTCTGCATGCGATCCGAAATGGTCTTTGACTTTGATTGGAGTGTTCATGATGATCTACATGGAAGTGACCATTTTCCAATACCCTTGAGACATAAAATACAGAAAATATCATTTCACCAGAACACCTTAATTTTTAAGCCTTCATGTAATTGACAAAGCTACATTGTCTGCACCTGTGTGAGCACTAGCACAAGTTGTCGTCTTTCTGTCACTAGGGTGAAGGCGAAAGGGATCGTACTTTAGAGGGGGACCCAGAGGGGAGGAGCAGAGAGGGGAGAAAGGGGCCCAGGTTTAGCGCTGTGCTATCAGATAAGAAATAGCTGGAAAGGGAGTGGAGAGGGGAGACCCGCAGTGTGTCGTCTGGGTCAGCTAACTTAAAAAGAAAACCTGATCGACAAGGGGAGGGGGCAAAAGAGGGATAGTTGGCATAGTTTAGTAATTTTTTTAATTGATGCTTGGAAAATGGATGTTATCAGAATTCAGTGTTCCCTTTGCAGGTTCTTCTCACGAAGACCAATAGCTAAATTATACTTGTAGTCTAATGCTTGAAAATTCATTTTGGGGAAATAGAATTAACTTGTTTGATGTTTCATTAACCCTTTCACTCCCAAGACGTTCGTTTTGCATAAATCCGTCCCCAGCCATTTAAAAAAAACCCTTTATTTCATACCAGCATGTGTGAAACACAGATATCTCTGGCACTAAGCAACCAATTCTCTGCTGTTTTTTGTGAAATGGAGAAGAAAATAAACTACTTGCTTAAAATTATAGTATGTTAGAAATGGTTGTCAACACCAATGAAAGAATGCATCAAACTGGCAGCAAGGAAGGAAAAGTACCTACTCACCAAATGAAAAATGAAGACCAGAAAGTATTGTAATATCCAACAGAAAAATGGGGGGGGGGGAAAAAGCTGTAAATCCACATAACTTAAAGTAGCGGAAAACTGGTGACAGCAGTGCACAACAGGCAAGAAATGTCAAGTTTGTGCATGTCCGGGTTCAGTTTTCAGAAAGAATGACAAAGAAGTATGTTACAGCTGCAGATGTTACTATTCCTACTGTCTATGCTATATAAAGATGACTGGACAGACTTCAAGGCATTAGCCCAAACCCATGGCGGCCTTTTTTGAAATCTTCCCTCGTATGATAAAGTTCAAGCAGAGAGGGGGGCACATGGGCAGCTCGCAGGTTTTACACTGAAACTGGTCTGCACTCTCTTCCAACTCTGTTTAAATCCTGGGCTACAGACAGTGCAGTCAGGACGCTGTCGTCCTCTTTGTTTTTAAATTTATGTCTTACTCGTCCGGTTTGGGTTTGGGCTGTGTCTCAGGGAAAGAGCTGGAAGTTGTTATGGTTGAAAAACTTCTTGTTCATCAGCATTCGAACAACTAGAGGAATAATTAAGTAAAATGACGTATGAGGTGATTCATAAAAGCAAACCACACACAAGCATGTAAGCAACTTTCACACACTCCTCACACCTACATAACACACACCCCACAACACACAAACAACACACACCACAACACAAAAAAACACAATTACACCCACTGCACTCACATGAAAGAAAAAAAGGGAAGAAACCCCACACACAAACACACACACAAAACACACACTCAGTATCCACTCACTCACCAAAATTCTTTTGCCCACTGGTACAGACAGAAGATGAAAAAGGCACACAAAACCACTCACCACACAACACACACACACACACGCACACACTTCCTTTCGCTCTCACTGTAAGCATTTTTGTTATGAAAACGTATTCACTTGCTGTTGGTCTCTTTGGGAATGGGCAGCCCTCTCCTGGCTATGAGCCAAGCGGTATTTAATTTCTACTCGGTACATCTCTGCTGTTACTCTGGGGAAAGTGCCCTTTTGGGTACCCCTTGGGCTCGACCTTATTGGGGCAGCGTGTTTGAGTTCATTGTCTCTTTGTTCTCCCCTCCGGGGGTTGCGACCTGTCGTGGTCGGAGGGTTTGGCGTTTGGGCCGTGATCCTTAGGGTATGCTGAGGGGCATCAACTTGGGAGTAGGCTGTTTTTCACAGCTTGTAGGACTGAAGGTTAAGTGCTTTTATGGGCCCAGCATAACGTGGTAAGAGTTGGCCCCTGGTTTGGGTTCCCTGTCAGATAGGCTAAGGGTGAGGATCCTGACTAGAGTAACCGCCTTTCCCTTTTCTTGTTTTCTGCTTATTTGGGGCCCCTTTCTGTCTTCGCCCCCTTCAAGTCTTCTTTTTCACACTCCTTTTCTCTCTGTGGTTCTAAGATCGCCCGGGTTTGGGCCCTGCGGTGCGACCTGTGTCGGTGGGGAATTATCCTGGTGATTGAGGGGCCAGGCCCAAAACATCACTTTGGCTCGGCTCTCTAGCAGGAAATACACTTTGGCCGGGTTTTATAATCGCTCCCTTTGGGCTGGGTCAAGACAGACATTCCCCCTTTGGGCCAAGTTAACCCCTGCGTGGCAGCCCCTTTTCCCGGGTGTTAGCATGATCAGGGGGATAGGGTTGGTAGTTCCTGTTTGTCGTTTATTTTCTCCGAGCCGGAAGGGTCGACATGGTATCTTGGCCTGGCCCCCTTTGTTTGGACTCAAGGTGGGGTGGTAAGGGAAGATGAATTAAATAAAATACTTATGGCTTTTTTTAAAACAATCCCCCAAAAGAGGAAGGCTGCATCCCCTTTTCAGGAATTTTTATTCCGATAGCGATTCCGATATGGGGTACAGAGGACAGGTTCTGGGCTTCCGGCTGTGATGGAAGGGACGGAGCAGGAAAGACCCTTTCAGGTCTGAGCCCTTCGCATACAGAAGGGCTTCAGCTTTGCAGGTGGGCCCGGGTCTCAAGGGTTTTAGGATGGTTCTTTCTATTCAAGTAGTCACAAAAGCAGTCCTGAAACTTGAAGGAACGAACTTGTGGACAGGGAATCAGGGAACTCCCACAACAATTAATTCATCAAAGGAGTGATTCGCTGCAGGGAATTTAGGTTTCAGAGGCAGAGATTCAAAACGGGTGGCATCCCCGGGGTGTGACGGGGTAGAGGGGACAGTAAAGAAGGGTGCTGAGCGTGGACACAACACCTCTTTTTGACATTCTGCAACCCTTGCGCCTCGTCATCAAAGTCGTACCTGATTGTCGAGTTCAGTTTACGTTCCGTCCCGTTGAGGTGCTTTTTCCCATGCCAAAGTTTGGCCATTCAGAGACCGTGCTCTGGGGGCAAGAGGTGTGTGGTATTTGTGCAAAAACCATGATGGCCGGTAAAAAATCCGGCATTGTGCAAAATGCGGTGGCGGCCATCCCCCTCTTACGAATTGTCTTGTGGATTCAGGAATTCAATACAAAGGTAAGACAGAAAAGAAGATCTCTTTTTGAAGCCCGCCAGGTTGGGAGTCTTTCCCACAGCTCTTCGTTGCTTCGGCCGTAAAAAAGTTCAACGTTCCAAATCGGTCAGTCTTTCTGTGATGATACTTTACGTTTTCGAAGAAAATTGCAAGGAAAAACTGTCAGCTTGGTGGAAGGGGTCCACACCTCACAACCAAGTGAGGCCCCTGGTGGAGGCCAAAAATCCGCCACCCTCAGACGCCCAGCAGTCTACCTCTGCTGCTGGGGGAATAAAACACCAGCACCCCGACCTCGAATCCCCTGTCATGCCGTGCGGGCAGGGAGTTCAACCCAGTTTTGGAGATGGTGGAGATAAGGGAAAAAACCTCCCGTCTCCAAACCAGAACTACTTCACCCGTTGCAAAGTCTGCCAGCAGGTTGCAGATAGCCAGTGAATTCCAAAGCAAAATTACAGCTTTAGCAGCAGTTGTTGAGGAGGAGTGACCTGATCTCTTCCTTTTCGCCTCTGCACCATGGTAATTTCAATATTCCATTTGGGAAAATCCGTGGTCTAAATTCCAACTTCGAGGAGCTGCAGCTTCTGTGTCAGTCTCTAAACCTTCTGTCGTGGCTCTTCAAGAAACTCAAATTCAAAGCCAGAAGACCTTTACTCTTTTTGGTTTAATATTCTTTAAAACCTGCCAACCATCCACGTTGGGACTGTCGGGCGGGGTTGCCCTTCTCCTTCACAAAACTTTGTTGTATAGTCCTCGTCCCCCTGTCACCCCCTTCAGGTGTACTGCGAGGGCACCTCACAAGACTGTAACAATCTGTCTCTTTATCACCTCCCTCTGTCCGGTTTGTCGTAGCCTTGTCGTCTGTTAGGGGAACTTTTCCCCGAACCTTTTTGCGTTGGGTGACTTTAACGGTCACAACCTCTTTGGGTAGTACGGTTGTCATCCAGAGGTCTGCTGATTGAGTGTCCTTTCGGTTTGATTTGTGTTGTCTGACGACGGATCTGAACTTACCCCCATTTTTCACAGGTTCATTTCGTGTTTAGATTTGTCCCGGTTTGTGACCTCGCTGGTCCTGCTATGAGTGGTTGTCCTGACGATCTGCACGGGTGCCCTTTCCTGTCCTTCTACAACCTGTATATGAAAACGTCTCTGCTCTCAGCATTTAATTTTTAAAGCAACTGGATCTATTGCAGCCCATGTTTTAAGGAGTTTTCCCGGACACTGATTTTTTTCAAAATCCGACCCGCTGAATCTTTACTACCACTTTGATTAAAGTGCTAAGGCAGGGATTTCCGTGTTCTGAAAACTTTAAATGCCAAAAACACCCTGGTTGATCAAGAATGCCAACAAATTTCAAAGTTAGAAAGGCTCGCGTCAGGGTATCAACGACCTTCGGGTCCAAAAGCTCGAGCCATCAGAAACTCGTGCTAAATCAAAAACACCCCTTTTAAAAACGTAAACGTCGGTCTGGGGAATCTTCTTCAGGTGAAAATCAAAAACTTCCAAAGAAAAGTGTGAACTCATTTTAAGAAATCAAAGGGAAAACCTGTCCCACTGTGAACCATCTCAAGTTATCGGATTCTTTATAAAAGGAAGAAAGCAGTTCTTTTTGCTTGCTTCAACCATTGAAAAAGATTCCTCTTTCTTAAAACAGCCACTTTTGTCAAAAACAAAGCCTTAAAGGGAAAAAACACCCCGCAAACTTTTCATCCGACAACATGGAGCTACAATTTCCTTTCACGTTAACGGGCTGAAATCTGCTTTCTTTTTGCAGCGATTCCTCTCCGGATAATGAATCCTTTTTCAGCTGTTGAAACATTGCTAGAAGGGGCTGACAACTGCTACAGGTCTACAAACCCTGTGTGGACTCAGGGGTTTTTTCACCCTCTTGGCGAAAGCCTCATTATTCCATCCCCAAACCTGGAAAAGTCTTTCTAATCCTTTCAAATTACCCTCCATGCTTGACCAAACTGGGGGTTTGTAATTGATTGGAAAAATGGTCAAAGTAGGCTCATGTGGAAACTTGAAACGATGGCCTTTTGGCGAAAGAACATGTGGTTTCGCAAACATCGGAGACGTTGCCATTTGTTCGTCTGGAATCTACACTTAGGAACGTTTTTTTAACAGACAGCATGCAGTGGCAATTTCTTCGACTTTGAGAAGGCCTACGTACCACTGGAAGTGGGGATACTTCATGTTCCACGATCTGGGTTTTTTAGGTCAAACTTCCGCTTTTTATCAAATTTTTTGGCGAACGACAGTTCGGTCCGGGTTGGCACCACTCTTCTGATGTCCACGGCAGGAGTTTGGTGTTCCCAGGGAGCATACTGTCTCCTGCCTCTTTAGTTTAAATCAACCATGTGAAATCAGTTCAGCGGTTCAGATGCTCAATGTTTGTGGATGATTTCGCTGTCAAAGCAACTGGAAGCCTGTACAATATCCCGGCAGCTCCACTTTGCGAGTAAATCCTCGGGAGCGGAATGAAACGGTTTCACCTTTCTGCTACAAAAACCAGTGTATTCACTTTCCCTATTTCCGTCAGTTTTTTTAGATCGGACTTCAGTAGGGAAATCCCCTTCCACTGTTAAAGAGCCAAATTTTTGGCGAGTCTTTTTGACCAAAATTAACTTTCCAGCCTATATAAAACTCAAAACTGCTTTCCAGGAAGGCCCTGAATTCTGGGGGGCGTTTTCACAACCGACTGGGCGTGAAAAAACTTTGTTGGGACCTATACAGAGCCTGGTCCTTTTTAAAATGGACTATGGTTGTGCGCTACGGCTTCCCCAAACCTCTTACCTCAACTTTTGGACCCATCACCATGGGCTTGTTCTGTCTTGGGGTTCCGCACCCCCCCTGTGTAGCCTGTACGCAGAGGCGGGCGAACCTTCGTTGTCCAAACGCAGGCTGACGTTTTTTAAATTATTATATCGACTGTCTCAGAAGCGAAAACCTCCTTGACTGTTCTTTGACCTCCATTCCCAAAATGTTTGAAACAACCCTAATGTTTCCGCCGTTGGTCTTCGTTGCGGCTCCGTGCGAATGCAGGTTTGCTGGAATAGTTTCGATTTTTCCATTTCCCGGTTTAACTCGTGACTTTTTCACCCAGGGTTCGTTTCGTCTTGCAGCCTTCGCAAGAGTCTCCAGCTCTCTGGTAAAAGCATTGTATGTGAGCCTGTGCGAATTCCATTCCTATTCAAAGTTTTCACTGGACGGTCCAGCTTAGGTTGGAGTGGCCTGTTGCAGCTACGCCTGGGGCTCCCTTTTCAGATATTTGGAACAATCCATTAGAAGTTCTGTTATTTGCTGAACTTACCGCTCTGGTCTGGCTTTGAGATAATTCACATTCTCGAAGAGGACTTTCTGGTTCTTCGGATTCGCTGTCAGCTTTGGAGGCCATAGCTGGCCGAACTTCAGCATCCCCGAACCTTTTATTTTTTTTTAACTTTTTAGCAAGTTTAAGGGGCGGTTAAACTTACTCTTGCTTGGGTTCCTGGTATGTTGGCATCGCGGAAGAAATGGGTTGATCGTTTAGCCAAGCGCCACAAAGAGAACTGTCCAAAAATTTATTCCCTGCCAGATGTGAACCTAAAATTAAATTTATATGTGAGAGACCCCTTTGGGAGGAAAGGGTTGGACACCAAGACAAATAACAAAATCTTTTGATCCCTCCAAAACCCTTAGCTTCCTCCATCTTCGTGGAGGTCGTAAAGAGGAAACGGTTTTTGTGCCGGCTGCACGCATTTTGTATTTACCCATTCCTTCTTTTAAAGAGTGAGAAGCACGTGGTGTATTCAAAGTCATGCCCCTCACAATGAAACTGTTCTTTTAGATGTTGGGACTTGCCGATGTGAGACACAAACATTTTTACGCGGATCATGAAGATCCTGTTTAGGATGCCCGCCTGATGTGATCCTGGGTTTTGAAAGAGATTACATTTTTCAAACTGATTTAAGATTTACGGAGAAAGATTTTATGAATTTCGTGCGTTCTAGACGATGTCATTTTATGCGATGGTGAAAGTTGGGTTTTTTTTTTTTTTTTTTTTCCAATGTGGTGAGTTGATTTACGTGGTGACAGCTGATGTGCCTCTGCGTCGGTGGGCTATAAGCACATTATCTTTTTTCTTATCTTTCTTTGGGTTCTATGTTGCTGCCCACACTTTTATGTCTCGTCACTGCTATTGGCCAGGCCAACACCACTGTTTGGCGTCTTACTATACCTGTCAGACCATAGCATTCAACGGCAGTTAGCTCTGCCAGGGCCCAATTTTTTGGCTTATGCAGTTATAAGCCTCTGTGATGCTCCCCTACTTCCGCCTAGAAAGAAGCCCGGGGGCCGCTTCCTGTTCCTCATTCATCTTTGGCCTGCAGCCCAAGCAAGATAAGTCTTGTGCTCTGTCTTGCCTATACTTCTACTTTGTGTAAAGATTGCTTGTGTGTTTGCTTCTTTACTTGTTGAGTTGTGGCTTGCACTAAACCTGGGTACTATTGCCGTGTGAGGCTTACGGTTGGCGTGCTTTTATTTTATTTTCACGCTTGTCGTGATTGCTCTCACGACCTTGTGTTTCAGTGCCATTTCCCAAATTCGGTACTTACACTCTGGTGTAGGAACGCGTCCCCTCGTGGTGGGAACGAATCCACGGCTCATCCATTCTTTTCTACCGGCTTCCATTGAGTCTCCCTTCTCCGCGCGTTCGTTTTTTCACTCTTGCGCTGCTCCCGGTAAATTCACTTCGGCGATTTAACACTCGCCGGTCTTTCGGCCGCCATCTTGTTCTCTCCTCGCCGGTTGTCTTTTCTGCCATCTTGCCTCACCTCGTGGTCATCCATGTACGTCGTACCTGGGTTTAGTGGTACGGAGGTTTCCCCTCCACTGTTATTAGCACCTTATTTTCATTGTACTAGTGCAGGTTGATCGAGTTTCTCTCGATCTAGCACTTCGTTTTATTATTGTTACTAGTACAGGTTGATTGAGTTTTCCATTCAATTTCTCGATCCCTTATTACTGTCGATCGAGTTTCTTTACGATCTCTCGATCTAGTATTATCAGTGCTGTGTACAAGGTCGGTCGAGTTTCTTTACGATCTCTCGATCGACCGTACTTGTCTCCACTTTGTGGACGTGTGCTCTGTGTTTGCTCTGCCACGTAGCCCAACATGGTGAAAGGCACCGATGGGTAGAGCCACTTCGCCATTCAGAAGTCACTCATTGCCCCAGAGGACCTGCGTGCCAATTCCTTGGAGCAGTCCGTTCTTGCTACGGAAGAACGTACGGCCGGTGTAGAGGGGGGTTCCGCGAGGGACGCGCGACCATCAGTTTGATACCTCCTCAACCCGACCGGCGGACACACGATCACTGCGTCCGAAGGCCAAAAGGCAAGCTGCCACCAGTTCCAAATGCCTTTCCTTTAATATCCCAGGAAATCCAAAGGCTGGCTCCCGTAAAAGGGAAGCCCGTTTTAAGAATTCCTATCCGAATTCTCCCTCTCCCCCCACTTTACCTGCCAGCTTGCTGTCTTCCCTTCCGACGCACGGTGAGACCTCTTATTATCATGCTGAGCCACGCGACCCTCAGCCCCCGGGGAATTTTGCCGAGGCGCAGACCAGCACGGGTGACGGGATGCGCCCGGAATCATCGCCAGTCATTCGCCTATATGAGCCTCGTGTCATTAGCCTCCCCCCACTAATAGCACGCAGGCTCACGACACTCACCCACCGTGCACAAGTGCAGCGACCACTACTGCACGAGGACCGTCTGTACTCCGGTGGCGGACTTATGGTCAGTCCCTGGGACCCCCAAACTAGCCATAACTCCGGGTCTTAGCCGCAGGCACCGCTACGCCCGGACCTGTGTCGCTCAGACCCCGGCGGTCGACCCCCCCGATTGACTGTCGCACTTTCCCCTAGGGGTACAGGACGTTGGGGAGCGGACTTACTTCGCTCCCCACTTGGGCAACATCCACGGTCCCGTTCCTCTGGGGGGAGGATCGACCAGCGGAACCACAGGTAACCTGCACGATCCCACCCAGGTGGTGACCACGTCACCGCAACCACTCCAATCCGCGCACTTGCGGATAGGGGGCTCGGTTACCGTGTCCTCCACCGCTCCCCCTGGGGGGACACAGGGGACCTCCATGGATCCCACCAGGGAGGTGTATGAGGCAGTGTATAACAGGCCACGCTCTCTCGCTACCCCCCCCCTCCCCCCCAGTGTCTCAGGTTACCCTGGCCCCCGAGGAAATCCAGCCCTAGGGCCGCCACAGCCTGCCTTCCTCCTCGGGGACGGTTGCTCTATGCCCTCGAGAAGGACCAGTGGCTTATATCAGACCAACAGAATCAGCTTCTCGGGTCGTATGTGGCATCCAGCCTCCTCGCGCTGGTTCGACCTGGTCTCCCTCCCTCTCGGGCGCTGTCCGATCAGCAGGACGGGCTTCCCTCCCATAGTCTGGCCGCCGATCATGGAGCACGAGGACCTGCCCTCGCGTCCTCCCACTACCAAGCTAGGGCGGGACCCTCACGCACCCCTACAGTTGTCTCCTGGAGAAGTCGGCGCAACCTCTCCAAGACAACTCCCCAGAGTCTGAGGATGAGTTAGAGGAATCCTTCTCCTCATTGTGCGATGTGTCCACCCTTGAGCGGTGGCACCCAGAGCTTGTTGTGAGAGAGTCCCCACCCTCGGACAAGTTCCTTTCCCTTGCTAAGTACGCCCCCCCCCCCCCCCCCCCCCCAGCCCAGCGATCTCGCCCCAGAATCGTCACAACCTCATATCCTTACCCTCATTAGAAGCGTCCGGCAACCCTAGCCAGGGGTGCAGGCCATCCCTCCGCCTCGGAATGAATCACTCTTGGCTCCGAATGCGGCCCCTGTAGCAGAGATGGGATTTTTCCGCCGATTGCGGATTTCCGTCTTTTTTGATGGCCCCAGGGTCGTTTTTGAGATCAGTGTAAATCCGTTGAGAAAATTGGGGGGGGGGGGGGGGGGGGGGGGGTGGGGGGGGGGGGGGGGGGGGGTAGAGGTAGGTTTGTGATGAAGCTAATGTACGGCGAGAGGTCGATCGATATTGTGTTCCCCAATTGATCCGTTCGCAAATGGATTGTTCCGGTTTCTGCCCTCCGGGGGGTACGACCTGTCGTGTCGGAGGGTTTGCGTGGTCCAGTGATCCCTTAGGCTCTGCTGGCGGGGCATCAATACTTGAAGATAGGCGTTTTTTTCATACTGCTTCTAGGCCTGAGAGGTGTCAGATGCTGTTTGGCCTAAGCGTAACGGGTAAGAGTTGATGCCCTGGTAGGGCTTCCCATGTCAATAGGCTAAGGGTGAGGATCCTGACTAAGAGTAACCCGCCTTTCTCCTTTTCTTGTTTTCTGCCTCCCTTATTTGGCCCTTTTCTATTTCGTCCCCCTTAAAGTCTTCTTTTCACACTCCTTTTCCTCTGTGGTCTCCTTAAGATCCGCCGTGTTTGCCGTGCGGTGCACCTGTGTCGGGGGGGAAATTTGAGGTCCTGGTGTTTGAGAGGCCATTTGCTTGGGGAGCCTGTGCTCTCAACACATCACTTTGGCTCGACCTCTCCTAGACAGGAGTACACTTTGGCCCCGGTGTACTAATCGGCTCCCCTTTTGGGGGCTGGTCAAGACAAGCAGTTCCCCTGCTGGCCATGTGAACCCCTGCATGCTCAGCTCTCTGTCCCCGGGAGTTGGCATGATCGGGGGGGAGGGGGTTAGTTGCTTCTGTTTGTCTTTATGTCACCCCGAACCGGAAGGGTCAAGACATTGGTTTCTTGGCCCTGGCCCCTTAGTTGGACCCCAAGGGTGGGTGGGTAAGGAATGAATCATACTACACTAATAGGGCTTTTTCCAAAACTTCCCCCCAAAAGGAAAGGAAGTCAGCATCCCCTATTTCAGGGGATGGTCAAACAGATAGTGATTCTGATACAAAATAGACAGAAGACGGGTTTTTGGGCTTCCGGGCTCGTGTGGAGGGACGGAGCAGGAACGACCCTTTCAGCTCTGAGCCCTTTTGCCAAATACAAAGGGCTTTCAAGGTTTGGCAGTGACCCCTCGGTCCATCAAGGTTAGGGAAGGCTCGTTCCTTATTGAGTGTAAATCACAAGAAACAATCTGACCAGCTGCTAAAGCAACAAAATTATGGACAGGGAGATCAGAGTAACTCCCCACAAACAATTAAATTCATCAAAAGGCGTGATTCGCTGCAGGGATTTATCGGGTGTCTCGGGGGCAGAAATTAAATCGGAGCGGGCGTCCCAGGGTGTGACGGAGGTGCGCAGGGTGACAGAAAGAAGGGTGCAGAAAGAGTGGCCACCAACACCCTCTTTCTTACATTCTGCAACCCTTGCTGCCTCCGGTCATCAAATCGGCTCCCTGAATTCCGGGTTGGTTATATGTTCCGTCCCCGTTGAGGTGCTTCAGGTCCGGGAAGTTGGCCATGCGGGGACCGCTGTTCGGGGCAGGAGGTGTGTGGTATTTGCTGCAAGGAAACCCATGTGGGCCGTGTCATGACCCGGGCACATTGTGCAAACTGCGGTGGCGACCATCCCCCCTCTTCCCGAAATTGTCCTTCTTGGATTCAGGAATCTGCTATACAACGAGTCAAAACGGAAAAGGAAGATCTCTTTTTTTGAAGCCCGAAAAGTTGTGGGCAGTCAACGCGACAGCTTCTTCACGCTTCGGCTGTTAAGAAGGTTCCCACAGTTTCTACTGGGTCAGTCTGCTGCCAGACGATGAATTCATGTTTTCGAAAACATTTGCAATAAGATCTGTCAGTTCGGGGTAGCGGTCCACCACCTTCCAAACCAAAGTGACTCCCCCCGGGTGGAGGAAAAAAATCCGCCACCCCTCAGACTGCCGCAGTCTACAACATCTCTGCTGGCAGATTAAAAAACCACACCCCTCCCTTCGAACTCCCTGTCCAGTGCCCTGGGGGCAAGGGAGTTCCACCCAGTGTGGAGATGGTGGAGATTAAGAACAAAACCTCCACCATCTCCCAATCCAGCCTCCACCATCTCCAAATCCAGCCTTTGTCACCTGGGGGCAAGTCTGCCAGGGGGTCCAAAGACCAACACAGTCCATGGAAACTAAAAAATAAGTTCACCCCATTGGCCGCAGATGCTGATGGGGAATGACCTGAATCTCTCTCCTTTCGCCCTCTGCACATGGATAGTACAATATTCCAATTGAATATCCGTGGACTAAATTCCAATTTTGAGAGCTGCGCTTCTGTGTCGATCTATAAAACCTTCCGTCGGGGCTCTTCAGGAAACCCAAATTCAAAGCCAGAAGACCTTACTCTTTTGGCTTTAATATACTTTCAAACCTGCACAACCATCCACGTTGGATTGTCGGGCGGTTGCCCTTCTCCTACACAAACTTTGTTGTATAGTCCTGTCACTTTGTCTACCTCCCTTCGGCTGTAGCTGCGAGAGTAAACTCCAAAAGACTGTGAAAATCTGTTCCCTTTATTTTCCCACCTTCTGTCCCGTTTGTCGTCAGACCTTGTCGTTGATAAGAACTTCCTCGACCTTTTTTGCTGTTGGTGACTTAAGGGTCACAAACCCCCCTTTGGGGTAGTCCCGGGTTACGTCACCCAGGGTCTGCTGATTGAAGATGTCCTTTCAGACTTGGATTTGTGTTGTCTGAATACGGATCGAAAACTTACCTCCCTCTTCCACTGGTTTCACTTTCGGTTTAGATTTGTGGGTTTGTGACCCCTCGCTGGTCTGGACTAGGAGTGGTCTGTCCATGACGATCTGCACGGAAGTGACCATTTCCTGTCCTTCTACAACCTGTAATAACTGAACACGTCTCTGTTTCTCAACATCTAAATTAAAAGAAAGCAAACTGGATCTATTCGCAACCATATTTCTAAAGAATTCCAGGACACTGACTTTCTTCAGATTCCGGACCCAGCTGAATCACTAAACTAACACTGTGATCAAGTGTCTAAAGCTTGTTTTCCATGTCTTCCGATAAACTACAAATGCCAAAAACACCCTGGTTTGATTCAGACTGCCAAAAAATTTTCCAATTCGAAAACGGCTCAGCTCAGGTATACAACGCCTTCGGGTCCCAACGCTCGAGCCCATCAAAAACTCCGTGCTAAATCTAGACACACTTTTAAAATCAGTAAACGTCGGTCCTGGAAAAGCTTCGCTCCAGGCTGACATCAAAAACTTCTAAGAAAAAAGTGTGGAACATCATTAAGAAATAAAAGGGAAGAACACCTGTCCTCACTGTAAAACCATCTAAAATTTTCAGATTCTTTAATAACAGAAAAGAAAGCAGTTGCTAATTGCTTGCTTCAACCTTTTGAAAAAAATTTTCCTCCTCTTCTAATAAATTCAGTCACTTTTGTCAAACACAAACCCTAAAAGAAAAATCTCCCGGCAACTTTCATCCGACAACATGGAAGACTACAATCTTCCTTTTTTACTTTTAAACGAGCTGAAATCTGCCTTCTCTTCTTGCAGCGTTCCTCTCCAGGTATAGTGACATACATTATCAACTATTGAAACATCTTCCGCAAGAAGGTCTGAACACCCTGTTACAGGTATACAACCACTGTGGACTACGGGTTGCTTTCCACCCTCTTGGGGGAAAAGCCCTCATTATTCCCATCCCCAAACCTGAAAAGATCTTTCTAATCCATCAACTACCGTCCAATAGCTTTGACCAGCTGTGTCTGTAAACTGATGGAGAAAAAGTCAATGTAGCTCATGTGAAACTCGAAACCGATGGCCTTTTGGCGAAAGAACAGTGGGTTTCCGCAAACATCGTAGTACCGTTTGACCATTGATTCGTCTGGAATCTACACTTAGGAACGCTTTTTTAAACAGACAGCATGCGTGGGAATTTTCTTTGACTTGGAGAAGGCCTACGATACCACCTGGAAGTCGGGGGTACTTTTATGATCTCCACGATCTGGGTTTCGAGGTCATCTTCCCCCTTTTTATTCAAAATTTTTTGGCAGAACGACAGTTCGGTCAGGGTTGGCACCACTCTCTCTGTTCCACGAGCAGGAGTTGGGTGTTCCCCCGGGGGGCATACTGTCTCCTGCCCTCTTTTGTATTAAAAATCAACAACATTGTGAAATCATTCAGCAGGTTCAGACTGCTCATTGTTTGGGATGATTTTGCTGTCTACGCAACTGGAAAACCTGTACCCCAGTGTCCAGCGCAGGCTCCAGCTTTGCGTAGATAAAATCCATCAGTGGCGGGTAAAACGGTTTCACCCTTTTCTGCTACAAAAACCCATGTATTCACTTCCATAATTTCCGTCAGTTTTTTCCAGATCCTGAATTCACTCGGGAAAAATCCCCATTCCCAGCTGTTAAGAGGCCAAATTTCTGGGAGTCATTTTTGACCAAAAACTTAACTTTTTCAGCCATATTAAAAATCTCAAAATGCTTGCCAAAAGGCACTGAAAATTCGCGGGTCGTAGACACACCGACTGGGGCGCTGATAAGAAAACTTTGTTGCACCTCTACAGAGCAGGTCCGTTCTAAAACTGGGGCATACGGTTGTGCTGTGTACGGCTCCCCAAGTTTATCTTACCTCAAACCTTGGACCCTATCCACCATCAAGGGCTTCGTCTCTGTCTTGGAGCGTTCCGCACCACCCCTGTGTACAGCCTGTACGCAGAGGCAGGTAACCTTCACTGTCCAATCGCAGGCTGAAACTGTCCTTGAATTATTACATCCGACTGTTCTCAAACCGCAGAATCCTGCCTATGACTGTGTTTTGGGCCCTCCGTTCCAAAGTAAGTTTAAACAAACCCGAAATGTATTCCGCCGTTTGGGCTTCGTAAAGCGCCTACGTGCGAATGCAGGTATAGACCTGGGGAGTAGTTTCCGATTTTTCCAAGTTTCCGGGTCAACCTCCATGGACCTTTTTCACACCAGAGATTCGTTTTTATCTCGCAGCTTTCCGTAAAGGGTCTACCAGCTCTCTGGCTACAAGGCTTTGGATGCCGACTCTGTTTCCCAATTTTCCCCTCCTATCAAAAGTTTTCACTGACGGGTTTCCCAAATCTGAGGATGGGGTGGCCTGTGCAGCCTACTGCCCTGGGGGTCCTTCTCAGATATTGTTGGAACATATACATTCAGATGCTTCTGTCTATTCTGCTGAACTTACTGCTCTAGTACTGGCTTTGAAGATAATCTCCCATTCTTTGAGGAGGACTTTTCTGGTTCTGTCGGATTCGCTGTCAGCTTTGGGGCCATAGCTGGGCCCCAACCTTCAGCATCCAGAACTTTTACTTTTTTTTGAACTTTTTAGCAAGTGAAGGCGGACGGGTTAAACATTACTCTTGCTTGGTTCCGCCATGTTGGGATCGGCGGGAACGAAATGGGTTTATCGTTTTAGCCAAGAACGCCACATGAGAGAAACTGTCCACACTTATACCCTGCTCAGATGTGAAACCCAAATTAACGTTATGGGGAGAGACCTCGCAGAGGATTTGGAACACACAGACGAATAACAAACTCTTCAGATCCGTCCAAACCTTAAAGACTTCCCTCCCATCTACGTCGGGTGGTCTAAAGAGAAACGGTTCTGTGCTGGCTGCACACCCGGCATTCGTATTTTTACCCATTCTTACCCTTTTTTAAAAAGTGAGGAAGCTCCGTGGTGCATTCCTTTTCATGCACCACTCACAATGAAAAAATGTTTTTTTAAGTGTTGGACTTGCACGATGTGAGACACAAACATTTTACGCGGAGTCCATGAAGATCCTGTTCAGGGATGTCCCGCCTGACGTGATCCTTGGGTTTTTGAAAATTAACATTTTTCATCTGATTTTTAGGATTTTACGGAAGAAGGATTTTAACAAAGTTTCTGGTTTTGTTTGTGACATGTCATTTAACGAGATGTGGGGAAAGGTTTTTTTTTTTTTTTTTTTTTTTTTTAAATGACTGGTGAGTTGATTTTAACGTGGGGACAGCCCTGATGTGGCCTCTGGGTCGGGTGGGCTATAACAACATTATCTTTATCTTATCTTATCTTCCGTTTCTGCTTGGGCCGGTCGAGACTGCTGTCCCTTTTTTTTCATTCTGCGGTTTACCGAAACCATCAAAGCGGAAGTTGATGTTTGAGAACGTGGCAAACTGTTTGCGAATTTTTTTCCTGACGCCATTTTCTTTTGGTTTTACGAGAGTAGCGAAAACCAGAATGTTTCGTCAATAGCAGAAAGCGAGAAAGTTCTTGGGGAAGCAAGTCGATGCTCAGCACAGCTTTATTTTTCTGTCCCCTTCGAGACACTTAGTTATAGGCCGAACAAACAAGCCTTACACATTTCTGACCCAAAAATTTTTGTTGTTGTAGTCCAAGAAGCATGTATCAAACTTGTGGTACTAGTTAACTAGGAAAATTAAGTTCCCAGAAAGTGAAAGGGCGTCATTCTTTCACAATTGTGTGTGTGTGTTGTCATTGTTGAAATCGCCTGACCTCTTTGTACAAGCTTTCATGCCGTATCTACATTATCTACAGGAAAATAAACCTAGTCGAGTTTGGTATTAAAGAATTGTCGGAATTCGCCTTTCGTCATCTAAAAACACAGATATATTACATTTTCATGACAACCACTGATTATCAAACTAAGAGCCCCATTGTAATGGCCGCTCACAATGCCCAACAAAATTGCTGCCAGACCGGCTGTTACACAGATGACATTCAGTTTGGGCAGTACGCACGGTTAGCTGCTGGTGGGGCAGCCTGCAGAAAAAAACCCCTTTCCTTGACCTGCTTCACGGCTTGGCCTCTGGGAGCTGTGGGAGAGCTTAAAACCCCTGCCTCTCAGAACTAAATGGCTTGCTCTGAACAGCCGTGTCAGTTAAAAACAAAAGGACTTGGAAGTGTTGGAGAGGAAGTGAGCGCAAAAGTGATGCTGACCAGTTCCAAAGGCGCCGTCAGCCACAGTGTGATTCTCAGACTGAAAGACTGCATGAGGAAAATCACCTATCCAGGACAAGCAGTCTGCACATGGTGTAATGACGCGATCAAGTATGGCTCACGGGCAAGTCAGCATTGAAATGTGGTGATGTGAAGGACAGCAATGAGAAACTGACTTGCAACTGCTGGAAAATTGTGTGACTATTAGCAACTGGAAAATCACCAATCCTGTGTCAATGGTCTTCATGATTTCCTGACAGACATCAATGGCGAAGGTGAGAAAGTCTTTTTTTTTTGTAGGATCAAGGTTATTAATACTTTTGAATACTTTGGTGTCTCGGATGCTGATTTTTGCAGGTTAAATTTTTAAAAAATCTTCAGCTTCAGGGGCTTCGCCCCCTGACCCCCACCAGGGGCCTTGCCCCTGGACCCCACCGGACCCCGCCACTTTTTTTTCCTCCTTTTTCACATTATGAGAATCCCATCTCTGCTGTAGGCACTTTCCTCAGGGACCCCCGGAAGGCCCACATCTTCTCCCTGTTCTCCGACAATCCGGTGACCAGGGGAATTGCTGTTTCCCCGGCAGACTGCTGGCTGATCCCCCACCTGGCCCCCCTAACTCCGCCACAATCTCTATCAAGAACTTGACGGAGTGGGACTGTATAGAGAGAAACGCGGGGATCCTGCACACCACTGCTAGACATGTCTTTCTCGACATGCTTTTGCAGCGGGTAGAGGAGCTCTGGCCGGAGGAGGATGGCGCTGTCTCCGTGTCCTCAGACGTGCACGAGACACACCAGGAGACGGAATCTCGCTTGTTCGGTGACCCCCTGATTCGACTCCTGATCAACAAGATACCGCATCACCTTTCGGCTGCAGCAGACAGTGCAGCCAGGAGCCACTACAATTGCCTACTGGCCTGTAGAGATGCGTGCTGTCACAGGCTAATCTCACCCCAGCGCTTAAGGCGGCCTTGCGGTGCATCCCGGGTCAGGAGCAGTCGCTCTTCTGCGACTATTCGACTGCTGTCATTTCCCACTCAGTCGAAGAACGTAAGCAGGCAGCATCATTGGCGGCCAGCCCCCTCGCCCCCTCGTCAGCCTCGCCCTGCTAGACCCTCCTTTTGTTCCTCCACTCCCCTTTCCAGACCCCAGCCCTATTCCAAGCAGGCCCCACCTCGCTCCGCACAGCCCGCCAAGCGCCCTAATACCCCTTGTAGGCCCTCCGGGGGTTGCGACCTTATCGTGGTCGGAGGGCTTGCGCGATCCAGTGATCCCTTAGGCTTTGCTGGCGGGGGGCATCAATACTCGGAGATAGGCTGGTTTTTTCAAACTGCTTCTAGGTCCGAGTAGCTAAGATGCTGTCTGGCCTAAGCGTAACGTGGTAAGGAGTTGATGCCCCTGGTAGGGCTTCCCATGTCAGATAGGCTAAGGGTGAGGATCCTGACTAAGAGTAACCCGCCTTTCTCCTTTTCTTGTTTTCTGCCTTTATTTGGCCCTTTCTATCTTCGTCTCCCCTTCAAGTCTTCTTTTCCACACTCCTTTTCTCTCTGTGGTCTCCTTAAGATCCGCCGCGTTGCCGTGCGGTGCGACCTGTGTCGGAGGGGAATGAGACCCTGGTGATTGAGAGGCCAGCGCTCTCAACACATCACTTTGGCTCGGACCTCTCCTAGACAGGGAGTACACTTTGGCCCGGGTGTACTAATCGGCTCCCCTTCTTGGGGCTGGGTCAAGACAGGCAGTTCCCCTGCTGGCCATGTGAACCCTGCAGTGTTCAGCTCTCTGTTCCCGGGAGTTGAGCATGATCAGGGGGATAGGTTGGTGGTTCTGTTTGTCGTATATCTCTCCGAACCGAAGGGTCAAGCATTGGTTTCTTGGCCGGCCCCTTA
>JAFLJL010001004.1:0-37500 GCA_018398815.1 Conus ventricosus
TTTTCTTGATTCGTTTTGGGAATAATTTTTGGGAGAGAGGGGCTCGCGGGATCAGAGGAATGGACTTTGGAGAATCAGCGATGTTAAGCTGAGTGAAAAAACATCAGCATTTCATTTTCTCAACGGCTGGAGAAATCTGCAAACAGATTTGCAGTACCAGAGATGGGAGTACAGTGAACCTGTACTCTGCAATGACAGTGGTGACCCGAATCCCCAGGGTTAGGCTTTGTTTTAGTAGTGTAATATTAAAAGTTTGCACACCTGATTTCATTTAAAAAGTCATGTATATTTTTATGTTGTAAGTTACTCCCGTCTCCAGTTTACGGGGACACTACTGTGGTAAATAGATAGTTTTCTGTAGTGTCGAGGGTTTTTGTAGTTCATTTTCCTTCCTTTGTTACTGTCTATCTCTCTTGGCTCCCTGTTTGATTGTGTCTTTCTTCTTTAATACTTTTTATGTTTAAGTTTATGTGTGAATACCACCTTTGTAGTGTAGGGTATTTTGTACATTTGATAGTGTAGTTTGTTTTGTATAGTTTGTCGTGTTATTGTTTGTGTGTTTTGTAAGTGATACAGTGTATATTTGATTCTGTAGGTTTCTTTTTCTCTCCCATGTATTATCTTATTATAATTTGTTTTGTGTGTGTGTTTGGACTTATGATTTAAACATTTGTGTGTGCTTAGAAAATTTGATACTAAAAGTAATTTTGATTCAACATTGTGTTTTTGGTGACATAATTATTAATTTTGATTAAAGAATTGTTATTGTATTTTCAAACATGGATCCAGGTTGGGGTCGTTGACGTCTTTCCCTGGTGAACTTCAGGGGGAGAGGCGACGATCCGGGGGAGGATTTGGAGAATCAGCGATGTTAAGCTGAGTGAAAAACATCAGGCATTCATTTTCAGCGACTGCTGTTGTGAGTGGAATGGTTTGGCACAACTTTTTCAGGACATTCTACCTCATTCGTTTGTTCCTCAAGATTGAATGTTGAGACTGACAATAGACATGTGTGTGACGATCACAAAGTGAATGTTCCAGTGAGAGGTTTAGTAGCTGTTTTGCCTCAGTTGACACTGATGATGAACATTTAGCGAGATACCTACTTTGGACACTTCTACTAGTGAGACGTGCTCTGACGTTCATTACTCTGACAAGTTGTCTGTGACAGAACAGAGAGAAATTTCTGACGTTTTTAGCAAGTACGAGTCAATTTTGACAAGTAATCCTGGTTGTTGTTCTCTGAATATTGCGCACGACATTATCTTGTGACGGAAATAAAACAGTTTTCGGGGAACGTCCCCTCTTCCTTTTTTTCCGGGAAAACTTTTAAGGAAGAGGTACAGAGTGTTAAATTTAGGGTCATTGAACCGCCCCGTCCCCTTATTCCGCCCCTGTTGTTTTGGTTTTTAAAAAACCAGATGGTTCCATGATTCTGTTGTGATTCGAGAACTAAAAAGTTTCGTCCGGAGTAAACCCGATTCCTGATCCAGGGAGTTTTTTAAAGGTTGTCTCTGTCGTTACTTCACAGATTGTTTAACGAAAGGGTTTTATGCAGTTTCCAGTGAAGGAAGATGATGGATAAGCGGCTTTTAAAAAACCCCCCTAGGGTTTTTTGTGGGTGAGAATCCCATTTGGTTTGGTGACGCTCCGCGACTTTTGCTGGGTTTGCGTGCTTTAAAGTTAGGCGGTCAGCATTAAATTTCTTCGACGACATTTCATCTTCAGTAAGTGGGGTTTGGTCATTTAAAGGATTTTAAAGTGCAGAAAAAAGCAAAAAAGCAAGCAGGTTTGACAGCTGTCCTTTCGAAGCTCTATCGGGATTTCAAAAATTTGAAATTTTCTTGGACTTACGGGGTTGGGTTTCCCTTTTGCAGCCAGAAAGGGAAAATTTTTGGAAGATTCTTATTTATCCCCATCTACAAAGGGCAGTGCGTGCTTTTACGGGGGTTGGGTTTGGGATTACAGCGTTTTTCCAAACTTTGCGTCGTTTATGCCCTATCAGCGATTTGTTGTCGGAAAAGGGCTCAAAAAAGTTGGGTGGTCGTCTGCTGTCAGTCTGCTTTGGAAAATTTAAAGAAGGGTTGTCTTCAAGCCCGATTTGTGTTGCCAGTTTTGGGGGAAACCATTTGTGGTTCGGTGGTGCCAGTTCCTCGGGATGGTGGGCTTTGTTTCGGGCATGATGATGTTTTTACCCCGTCGCTTTGGGGAGTGAAAAATTTCTCCCCCCGAGAAACTCGTACAGTCTATCGAGAGAGAATGCTTGGCCCTATTTTTTTGGGGGTGTTACAAAGCTAGGAGATATCTTGGGAAGGACATTTTTTTCCCCAGACGTCTCCCCCTTTGTTTCCCCCCGTTTGTGTTTTCAAAAATGCAAGGATTATGGGTGGTCCCTGTCTTTGCAGGGTAGGGGTTCCTGTTACCCCCATTTTGGGTCTGCAAATCTGTTTGCAGATTTTCTCACCCTTTGAAAAAAAATAAAAATGCTATTTTTTGGGTTTTTTTTGTGATTTTTTGCAATATGCCCTGTGGGTATGCTATTGAATTTTTATGTTTTCAGGATGATTTTTTGTTGCGGTTCGGATCAGTCAAAGTTTTTGGTACCTCAAATGTCAATTTCTGTATTTTTTTTGATTGTTTTTGATCCATGGTGAGAATTTGAGGTGATGTTTGAATAATCATGTTTTAAAAAAATTTTAAGGGTAGTGAATTAACGATAGAATTTTGTTTGGGTTTGTCTTTTGAGGTGTACCCCTGGTTTTCCCTTTTGGTTAAGATCGTTGTGCGCCCCTTTTTTGTAATGGGGGGGTTGAAAAAAAATGTTTTAAAAATTTTTATAGGGTTTTTTATTTAATTGTGTTTTGATAGAGATAGAGGTGCATTTATTTTTTGCAGTGTATAAGCGCACCCCCAAATGGTATAAAAAATTTGATTGCTGGCAGCATGTGTGTAGCCGGCCAGGTTTTTGAGGGGGGAGCATGGATCTGGCCGTTTTATAAGGGGGGCTTGAGTTTGTATGTGTGGCCGGTCGATGTTTTGCGTCTGCTGTGACGACGAGGAGAGAAACGTGCGCTGTCTGTGTGACGACCGAAGAGGGGGTAAGACGTAGTAAATCCCGGGAGGAGAGGCCCGGGCTTTGTTTTTAGAGGTGGCATGCTCCGTCGGGGTGAGAAACGGAGGAGTCCCCGCGTGCGTTTGAGGCGAACCCGGGGTGAAAAGTAAGGCTGCTCCCTACGGGAGTGAGAAGTGGAGGAGTCCCCGCCCTGGGTTTGAGGCTGCACCCGGGCTGTGATTAAGAAGGAAAGGTTCCCGGGTACGTTTGGGTAGCCCTGGAAACCAGACCCAGGGGTTGGGGGGGCGTGGCCCTGTCCCCGGTGAACTTCAGGGGAGGAGGCGACGAGGAAAAGGGCTTTGGGAATCAGCGGTTTTGCTGAGTGAAAAACCTTTTAAAACTTTCCCCCTTTCTTTTTGCTCTAAACCCCGGAGTTCGAGTGAAGCATTTTTAAAAAATTTAATAAAGAGGGGTGGTATTTTTCAAAGTTAAGCGTTATTCCTGGGTAAGAACGCGTTGGAGTAAGATTGGTGGATGTGGATATTTATTTCTGTCTCGTCTGTGCTTGCAGTGGGACTTCCCGTAAGGAAGATGTAAAAATAGACGGTTTTCAAAACCCCGGGTTGTTTCAATGGGTGGAATGCCATTTTGGCTTGGTAACAGCTCCAGCGACGTTTGTAGGGTTATGCGTGCTTTTAAAGTTAGGCGAGCAGCATTGAAATTTTTTGACACATTTCTCTTCAGTAGATGGGTGTGGTCATTGAAAGTGTTGAGGAAATGCAGAAAAACTAAAGCAAGCAGGTTTTACAGCTCGCCCTTCGAAGCTCTATGCTGGATTTCAAGAATTGAAATTCTTGGGACATACAGTTGGTCATGGTTCCTTGCAGCCAGACAAAGAAAAGGTTGAGAAGATTCTTCATGTTACTCCTCCATCTACAAAGAGACAAGTGCGTGCTTTACTGGGGTTGGTTGGATACTACAGACGTTTTATTCCACAACTTTGCGTCACTTACTGCTCCTATCAGCGATTTGTTGTCAGGAAAGGCTACAAAGAAGTTGGAGTGGTCGTCTGCTTGTCAGTCTGCTTTGGAGAAGTTGAAGAAGAGGTTGTCTTCAAGTCCGATTTTGCTGTTGCCAGATTTGGGGAAACCATTTGTGGTTCGGTCGGATGCCAGTTCCATCGGGATCGGTGGTGCTTTGTTTCAGGAGCATGATGATGTTTTCATCCAGTCGCTTTCGTGAGTCGAAAACTTCTGCCCAGAGAAACTCGATACGTACTATCGAGAGAGATGCTTGGCTATTGTATGGGTGATTACGAAGCTAGGTAGATATCTCTGGGGAAGGACATTTGTTCTCCAGACAGATCATCGCCCTTTGACTTACCTCAATCTTGTGTTTTTCAGAAATGCAAGGATTTATGAGGTGGTCCCTGTCATTGCAGGAGTACAAGTTCACTGTTACTCCCATCTCTGGTACTGCAAATCTGTTTGCAGATTTTCTCAGCCGTTGAGAAAAATGAAATGCTGTGTGTTTTTGGTTTTTTTTTTTTTGTGATCATGTTTGTAATATGACCTGTTTGTATGCTATTAGTATACTGTTTTACATGATGATTACTGTTGCATGTTCGGATCACGTCAAAGTTTCTTGGATACTCTCAAATGTCAATTTCTGCTATTTTGTTTGTATTGATGTTGATCCATGGATGAGGAATTTGAAGGTGATGTTTGAATAATTCATGTTTCTATGATAAATTTCGAGGTAGTGAATTAAAGATAGAATTTTGTCTTGGAGATATTGTCATTTTGAGATGTGTACCTCTGGTTATCCTTATGGTTTAAAGATCGCTTGTGCGCTCTTTTTTGTAAGGGGGGGGGGGGGGTACTGTAAAGAAAATGTTTTAATAATTTTTATAGGTTTTCATTTAATTGTGTTTAGTATAGAGATAGAGGTGCATTTATTTTATTGCAGTGTATAAGCGCACCCAAACTGGTATAAAAGTTTGATATGCTGATGCAGACATGTGTGTAGCCCGTGCACAGGTTTTAGAGGAGAGATGCATGGTTCTCGTGCAGTTTTTATAACGGGTGAGCTTGAAGTCTGTATGTGTGGCCGGTCGATGTTTAGCTGTCTGCTGTGACAGACTGAGAGAGAGAGCGTGAGACGCTAGTAAGTCCTGGGAGAGAGAGGCCGGACTTTGTTTGTAGAGATGGCATGCTCCGCTACGGAGTGAGAAGCTGGAGGAGCTCCCTGCCGTAGACGTTTGAGGCTGCACCGGGTGTGAAGATGTACAGATGGCATGCTCGCTACGGGAGTGAGAAGCTGGAGGAGCTCCCTGCCGTAGGCGTTTGAGGCTGCACCGGTCGTGAGGACTTACAGAAGGAAGGTTCCGGCTACGTTTGGCTAGTCGTGGAGCCAGACCCAGGTTGGGGTCGTTGACGTCGTCCTGGTGAACTTCAGGGGAGAGAGGCGACGAGGAAGGACTTTGGAGAATCAGTGATGTTCAGCTAAGTGAAAAAACCTTTTATAAACTTTCCCCATTTCTTTCTGCTCTACACCCGGAGTTCTGAGTGTAGACATTTTCTAATAATTTAATAAAGAAGGGGTGGTATTTTTACAAAGTCTAAGTGTTATATCCCTGGGTAAGAACGCGTATGGAGTAAGATTGTGTGTGATGTGAGATATTTATTTCTGTCTCGTCTGTGCTTTCACAGGCGAGAAAGTTTGACTGCTGTTGTGAGTGTGTCAAGCACAGACGAGACAGAAATAAATATCTCACATCACACGCAATCTTACTCCATACGCGTTCTTACCCAGGGATATAACACTTAGACTTTGTAAAAATACCACCCTTCTTTATTAAATTATTAGGAAATTTCTATACTCAGAATTCCGGGTGTAGAATAGAAAGAAATGGGGAAAGTTTTAAAAGGTTTTTTTACTCAGCTTTACGTCCCTGAAAGATTCTCCAAAGTCCTTCCTCGTCGCCTCTCTCCCCTGAAGTTCACCAGGGACGACGTCAACGACCCCCAACCTGGGTCTGGCTCCACGGCTAGCCAAACGTAGCCGGAACCTTCCTTCTGTAAGTCTTCACGACCGGTGCAGCCTCAAACGCCTACGGCAGGGAGCTCCTCCAGCTTCTCACTCCCGTAGCGGAGCATGCCATCTGTACATCTTCACACCCGGTGCAGCCTCAAACGTCTACGGCAGGGAGCTCCTCCAGCTTCTCACTCCCGTAGCGGAGCATGGCACCTCTACAAACAAAGCCCGGGCCTCTCTCTCCCAGGACTTACTAGCGTCTCACGCTCTCTCTCTCGGTCTGTCACTACAGACAGCTAAACATCGACCGGCCACACATACAAACTTCAAGCTCACCCGTTATAAAAACTGCACGAGATCCATGCATCTCCCTTCTAAAACCTGTGCACGGGCTACACACATGTCTGCATCAGCATATCAAACTTTTATACCAGTTTGGGTGCGCTTATACACTGCAATAAAATAAATGCACCTCTATTTCTATACTAAACACAATTAAATGAAAACCTATAAAAAATACAAGTCTGACAATTATACACTGCAATAAAATAAATGCACCTCTATCTCTATACTAAACACAATTAAATGAAAACCTATAAAAAATATTAAAACATTTTCTTTACAGTACTGTAAAGCACAGACGAGACAGAAATAAATATCTCACATCACACACAATCTTACTCCATACGCGTTCTTACCCAGGGATATAACACTTAGACTTTGTAAAAATACCACCCCTTCTTTATTAAATTACTAAGAAATTTCTACTCTCAGAATTCCGAAGTGTAGAACAGAAAAGAATGGGGATAGTCTTAAAGGTTTTCACTCAGCTTAAAATCCACCGAAAGATTCTCCCAAGTCTTTCCTCGTCGCCTCTCTCCCCTGTAGTTCACCAGGGACGACGTCAACGACCCCAACCTGGGTCTGGCTCCACGACTAGACAAACGTAGCCCGGGACCTTCCTTCTGTAAGTCTTCACGACCGGTGCAGCCTCAAACGCCTACGGCAGGGAGCTCCTCCAGCTTCTTCTCTCCCGTAGCGGAGCATGCCATCTGTACATCTTCATAACCGGTGCAGCCTCAAACGTCTACGGCAGGGAGCTCCTCCAGCTTCTTCACTCCCGTAGCGGAGCATGGCACCTCTACAAACAAAGTCTGGGAACACCACCATTACTATCCCAGTTCCTAACACTTCAATAATAAATTTATCAGCTTCGTCTCCACCTGAAAAACTAACCACCATTTCCTTCCGTCTCCACCTCGGCAATTTCTGAGATAAATGGAAATAAATAATATTATTTCCAATTCATTTCAACAAACAAGACAATTTTATTATATAAACAACAGCTTGTCTCCTCACACGGCCTCGAACCATCTCGAATCTATAAAACAATGGAAAGAATAATTTTTAATATTCTTGTCAAACATATTCATCGTAATACTATTCATAAACATAAACAAAACCAAGCTGTAAAGAAAATGAAATATTATAACTTAACAACACTAAGTCTTCAACTTACCCGGGCCTCTCTCTCCCAGGACTTACTAGCGTCTTACGCTCTCTCGGTCTGTCACAGCAGACAGCGCACGCTCTCTCTCTCGGTCTGTCACAGCAGACAGCTAAACATCGACCGGCCACACATACAAACTTCAAGCTCACCCGTTATAAAACTGCACGAGATCCATGCATCTCCCCTCTAAAACCTGTGCACGGGCTACACACATGTCTGCATCAGCATATCAAACTTTTATACCAGTTTGGGTGCGCTTATACACTGCAATAAAATAAATGCACCTCTATCTCTATACTAAACACAATTAAATGAAAACCTATAAAAGATATTAAAACATTTTCTTTACAGTACCCCCCCCCCCTTACAAAAAAGAGCGCACAAGCGATCTTTAACCATAAGGATAACCAGAGGTACACATCTCAAAATGACAATATCTCCAAGACAAAATTCTATCTTTAATTCACTACCTCGAAATTTATCATAGAAACATGATTATTCAAACATCACCTTCAAATTCTCATCCATGGATCAACATCAATACAAACAAAATAGCAGAAATTGACATTTGGAGTATCCAAGAAACTTTGACGTGATCCGAACACGCAACAATAATCATCATGTAAAACAGTATACTAATAGCATACAAACAGGTCATATTGCAAACATGATCACAAAAAAAAACCCCAAAACATCAGCATTTCATTTTTCTCAACGGCTCAGAAAATCTGCAAACAGATTTGCAGTACCAGAGATGGGAGTAACAGTGAACCTGTACTCCTGCAATGACAGGGACCACCTCATAATCCTTGCATTTTTGAAAACACAAGACTGGAGGTAAGTCAAAGGGCGATGATCTGTCTGGAGAACAAATGTCCTTCCCCAGAGATATCTACCTAGCTTCGTAATCACCCACACAATAGCCAAGCATTCTCTCTCGATAGTACTGTATCGAGTTTCTCTGGGCAGAAGTTTTCGACTCACGAAAGCGACTGGATGAAGAACATCATCATGCTCCTGAAACAAAGCACCACCGATCCCGATGGAACTGGCATCCGACCGAACCACAAATGGTTTCCCCAAATCTGGCAACAGCAAAATCGGACTTGAAGACAACCTCTTCTTCAACTTCTCCAAAGCAGACTGACAAGTAGACGACCACTCCAACTTCTTTGTAGCCTTTCCTGACAACAAATCGCTGATAGGAGCAGTAAGCGACGCAAAGTTGTGGATAAAACGTCTGTAGTATCCAACCAACCCCAGTAACGCACGCACTTGTCTCTTTGTAGATGGAGGAGTAACATGAAGAATTTTCTCAACCTTTTCCTTGTCTGGCTGCAAGGAACCATGACCAACTGTATGTCCCAAGAATTTCAATTCTTGAAATCCAGCATAGAGCTTCGAAGGACGAGCTGTCAAACCTGCTTCCCATAGATTTTCTAGCTGATGCATGGCTGGAAAGCGAAAATATGGCGGAAGCAAAGAATGTGTGCGAGTATGTGTGTGATTTGAGAAACAACATAGCTGATATGTGCCAGATTGCTCAAGTTGAAGACTTAGTGTTAAGTTATAATATTTCATTTTCTTTACAGCTTGTTTTTTTGTTTATGGTTTATGAATAGTATTACGATGAATATGTTTGACAAGTATATGAAAATTATTCTTTCCATTGTTTTATAGATTCGAGATGGTTCGAGGCCGTGTGAGGAGACAAGCTGTTGTTTATACAATAAAATTGTCTTGGTTGTTGAAATGAATTGGAAATAATATTATTTATTTCTATTTATCTCAGGAATTGCCGAGGTGGAGACGGAAGGGAATGGTGGTTAGTTTTTCAGGTGGAGACGAAGCTGATAAATTTATTATTGAGGTGTTAGGAACTGGGATAGTAATGGTGGTGTTCCCAGACTTTGTTTGTAGAGGTGGCATGCTCCGCTACGGGAGTGAGAAGCTGGAGGAGCTCCCTGCCGTAGGCGTTTGAGGCTGCACCGGTTGTGAAGACATACAGATGGCATGCTCCGCTACGGGAGAGAAGAAGCTGGAGGAGCTCCCTGCCGTAGGCGTTTGAGGCTGCACCGGTCGTGAAGACTTACAGAAGGAAGGTCCCGGCTACGTTTGGCTAGTCGTGGAGCCAGACCCAGGTTGGGGTCGTTGACGTCGTCCCTGGTGAACTTCAGGGGAGAGAGGCGACGAGGAAAGACGTGGGAGAATCTTTCAGTGATGCTAAGCTGAGTGAAAAACCTTTTAAAACTTTCCCCATTTCTTTCTGCTCTACACCCGGAGTTCTGAGTGTAGACATTTTCTAATAATTTAATAAAGAAGGGGTGGTATTTTATCAAAGTCTAAGCGTTATATCCCTGGGTAAGAACGCGTATGGAGTAAGATTGCGTGTGATGTGAGATATTTATTTCTGTCTCGTCTGTGCTTGACAGTTGATTCGAACACGCAACCTTCTGATCTGGAAAGAATAATTTTCATATACTTGTCAAACATATTCATCGTAATACTATTCATAAACCATAAAACAAAAAAACAAACTGTAAAGAAAATGTTTTAATATTTTTTATAGGTTTTCATTTAATTGTGTTTAGTATAGAAATAGAGGTGCATTTATTTTATTGCAGTGTATAAGCGCACCCAAACTGGTATAAAAGTTTGATATGCTGATGCAGACATGTGTGTAGCCCGTGCACAGGTTTTAGAAGGGAGATGCATGGATCTCGTGCAGTTTTTATAACGGGTGAGCTTTAAGTTTGTATGTGTGGCCGGTCGATGTTTAGCTGTCTGCTGTGACAGACCGAGAGAGAGAGCGTGCGCTGTCTGCTGTGACAGACCGAGAGAGCGTAAGACGCTAGTAAGTCCTGGGAGAGAGAGGCCCGGGTAAGTTGAAGACTTAGTGTTAAGTTATAATATTTCATTTTCTTTACAGCTTGTTTTTTTGTTTATGGTTTATGAATAGTATTACGATGAATATGTTTGACAAGTATATGAAAATTATTCTTTCCATTGTTTTATAGATTCGAGATGGTTCGAGGCCGTGTGAGGAGACAAGCTGTTGTTTATACAATAAAATTGTCTTGGTTGTTGAAATGAATTGGAAATAATATTATTTATTTCTATTTATCTCAGGAATTGCCGAGGTGGAGACGGAAGGGAATGGTGGTTAGTTTTTCAGGTGGAGACGAAGCTGATAAATTTATTATTGAGGTGTTAGGAACTGGGATAGTAATGGTGGTGTTCCCAGACTTTGTTTGTAGAGGTGGCATGCTCCGCTACGGGAGTGAGAAGCTGGAGGAGCTCCTGCCGTAGGCGTTTGAGGCTGCACCGGTTGTGAAGACATACAGATGGCATGCTCCGCTACGGGAGAGAAGAAGCTGGAGGAGCTCCCTGCCGTAGGCGTTTGAGGCTGCACCGGTCGTGAAGACTTACAGAAGGAAGGTCCCGGCTACGTTTGGCTAGTCGTGGAGCCAGACCCAGGTTGGGGTCGTTGACGTCGTCCCTGGTGAACTTCAGGGAGAGAGAGGCGACGAGGAAAGACGTGGGAGAATCTTTCAGTGATGCTAAGCTGAGTGAAAAACCTTTTAAACTTTCCCCATTTCTTTCTGCTCTACACCCGGAGTTCTGAGTGTAGACATTTTCTAATAATTTAATAAAGAAGGGGTGGTATTTTATCAAAGTCTAAGCGTTATATCCCTGGGTAAGAACGCGTATGGAGTAAGATTGCGTGTGATGTGAGATATTTATTTCTGTCTCGTCTGTGCTTTACACAACGATATATAAGCCACTTGCCAAAACTCCCATAAAAAAAAAACCTGTGCTATCATTTGTGCTATTTTGATCCGAGCAAGGTCATCCCCTTCGGGTGTACTCAATACAATCCAAACTAGTAGGAAACGTGCTTTTTGTATACAATTTGTCAGTGACTTTTGACGAGAACAATCTTCACTACTCAGCATGCTATGGCAAACATGCATGTCCACGCGGTCATGGTAAATATAATGTAACAGAATAATGGTTTACTATATAATGTAACAGAATAATCGTTTACTGCAGCAGACAATTTTTGAGTGTCTCGCAGTGGTGGGGTCAATTTGACATCATCTGAGCAGAAACAATTGCATAGCTTATAAAAAAAAAAGGCGACAACCGCAAAGCACTGGTTGTCTTGGAGTAATACATCTAGTTAGTTTGGGCAACAGAGAGAGAGAGAGAGAGAGAGAGAGAGAGATACGGATACGGATACGGAAAGTTTAATCATGTTTAGGCCATTGCCCCTCATGAAGGGGTGTATATACAAACAATTGTCCAATCTGGCATTTAGAATCAATGACATCATTCGTAATACACTTTGCTATAATTTCAAGAGATGAGAATAGAACGCAATTTTAAAGCCTTGTAAAGATAGATTGACAAATTTCTGATCGTTTTTTTCATTTACACATGCCATCAGCAACGCTAATTTGAACTGATTTGGTATCTTATAATATTTCAACGGTATGTATTGTGCTCTTAAGTCGCTTAAAATAGGACAGCATAGAACAAAATGTACCTCATCTTCTTTCCCTCTTTGACAAAGTGGACATAGTAAGTCACCTTCACTGTGTTGTCTATAACGATTACGATGTGCTTCGATTTCAGAAATACCAAGCCTAAATCTTATCAATACATGCCTCAAATATCTGTCCAAATTGAGTAACAAATATGTTTTAGCATCCGGAATAGTGCAGAAGGTTCTGTAAACGTTTAAACCTGTCACTGTTATTGATATGGTTATTCCAATCCTGCCATCTGCACAAAATTAACCTTTCCCTAAACGTTTCCAGAAACTCGCTTATCCCTTCTACTCCTTGATTGAGCCATACATATCCGAATCCAAACATATACAATTTACAGCGAACATTTGAAGCCAGTTTTTCTTGTCACGCAAATCCAAATCGAAAAGCATTCTATAGGCCTTAAACGGTAGTCTACATTCGTCCATCCTCGTCAACTTTAGCCAATACCTAACACACTTTACAGCTGAATTTATGTAAATAGGATATCGATTTGTTTCACCATACGCCATGTCATTAGGTGTTCTCATTTCTACTCCCAAGAATCTCTTAATAGCAAATAAATGCACCTTTTCGCAATGGAGTGCTGCATTGTCAAGGCCCATAACTCTGCACCATACTGAACAACAGACTGAACTTGTGAGTCAAATAACTTAAAAAAGGAAGAAGGAGAAGAAAACTTTAGCTTAAATAACTTTTGTAAAATACACAATAACGCGTTTTTTGCTCTGCTACTGAGATCACGACAAGCAGCAACAAAACTTAACTTTGTTGAAAAATAAATTCCTAGGTATTTGTAAACATTCACAACAGGCATAACAGTCCGTTGTAGGTCCACCTTTCTCTGGCAGCTAAATACCCCCCTTTTCTGAATACCACTATATTGCTTTTATTCATATTGACCTTCAGCTGCAAAGCAGCAGCCGCACGTTGAAGACTGTTAATCTGCGTTTGTAATCCAGTGGCAGTCTCTGAGAGTAAGGCCACATCATCTGCCAGAAGTAATATGAATAATTCAAAATAGTCAGACGTAAACATTGCACCATGCCTCCCTCTCCTCATCACCTCTAATGCAAGTTCATTAATGAATAAAGAAAACAAGACAGGACTGCAGGCGTCTCCTTGTTTCACTCCACGGGTGCAGTTGATATAATGAGTCACGCTACTTCCGCATTTAATTCTGGCTTTGACATTGTCATACATACTACGAATACACCTAAATATCTTACCTTTGATGCCATTTTTCAATATTATGGGCCATAATAAGTTCCTTTCAACAGAGTCGAAAGCCTTTTCAAAATCAATGAAGGCTACATATAATTTACGATTGAAACAAAACTGTTTTTGAACGAGTGCCAATAATGTAAACATGTGATCAACTGTGGAGTAACCTTTCTTAAATCCTGCTTGATGTTCACCAGTCAGATTATTTTCTTTTATCCATTCCTGCAGTCTGCTATTAATGATTGTGCTGTAAATTTTACTGCTCGTATCACACAGTGAAATGCCTCTATAATTGTTTGGATCGTTAACGTTACCCTTCTTAAACAAGGGCTGCACAATAGAGTTGGTCCAGTTGTCTGGGAACACGCCTTTATCAAACAGCGTATTAAAAGCTTTACAAAAAAGTCAACAACTCGGTCCCCACCATACTTCAACAACTCACCAATAATTTCATCCGGTCCGGCGGCTTTTCCATTTTTTAACCTATTTACAGCTAGTAGAACTTCTTCATTTGTTATTGGACGGTTTATAAAACTAATTTCCTCCTCATCGGTATCATTGCAATTTCCAAATGAATTAGTAACATCTGTTGTTACTTCTAATTCAAGCAAATCTTTAAAATGTGTGAACCAGTCATCGACTGTTAGACTATTTTGAACACGTTTTCTTTTAAAGGATATTTTACGCACAGTTTCCCAAAATTCTCTCTGATTGTTCACTGATGAAATAAGTCTGTCTACCAACATATCGTTATACTGTTTTTCTTTTCTCTTTATCAGATGTTTGTATTCTCTTCTTGCTATGCAGTAGGCATCACTGTCTTCTTTTCTTCTCGTTTTGCTATGAATAGAAAGCAGCCCTTTTGCCTTAACTTTGCATAACCTACATTCTTTATCATACCAATCACTGTTTTTGTTATACTTTGTTAGATTAATTCTCTTTTTCATACAACTTGCTTGCCTTTTAATCCAGTCATTAAGCAGATGCAAAGCACCATTGAAATCATGATCAATTAAATTTGTGGCACGATCAAGTACCAACAGTGTTTCATCTGATGTCATTTTCTGAGTATAGACTGACCCTAAATCGTTGTTCCACACAAACTTTTCAATGACCTGGTCTATTTCTGTGGGATTTACTTGCGATCTGGTTTTTCTTTCAGAAAATCTGAAATTTAATTCGATAGGCAAATGATCTGATTCTATTCTCTCTGAGATCACCATTTCACATGAAGACGCAAAACCGAAAAACAATTCCTTAGACAGAAGAAAGTAATCATTAACGCTACATCCTGCTTCTGAAATGAACGTATAGTTGCGTCAGCATCCCCATTACATGTGCCATTTAGAATCCACAGTCCAAAGGTTGTGCACATATCTAACAAATATCTTCCAAAATTATTTATACACTTGTCTGCAGACTTCCTCATGCCTTTGGCAGAAAAAGAACAATCATAAACAAGGTGATCATAAACATCATTTTCATCAAAAGATATCTGGACAAATGTCAGAAGTCCTACTATTCAAATCGCCTGACAGAATTATATGCACATCCTCAAACTCAAGTAGAGAATCAAAAAGACATTGTTCAAGCTCACTAATACCATTTTCAACATCAAAATAAGCGTAATATGGCGAACCCTCAGGTGGAATATAAGTACATACATATAACACATCTTCCATAAAGCCAAAAACACTCTTATCAACCAAAAATAAAAGAATATTTGGGGAGTCTGTCTTGATTTCATGGACATAGGGTGTAAGTTTAGTTTTAATGAGACATATAACTCCACCAGAATGTCTTCCTTGTTTTGAAAACTTAACTGCTGGTTTACAGAAAATGGTATAGCCCGGAAATATTAAGTTTTGGAAATCCTCTACGAAGGTTTCGACAAGACATATGACATCAAATTTCAACAAAAAGGGAGTAAAGTCTACATCACTTAATTTAGATAAGAGTCCATTTACATTCCAATGCAAAAAAGAGACGGAAACATCACAATCTTTATCATTTTCACAACCATCAAAATGTAACACACTTTTATTCTCACTGACATCTTTCCTTTCACCCCTCAGTGTGTTCCTCTCCAATCGTTCACCAGACACATCATTATCACCCTGTCCTCTCTTTCCGAGTTAACGTTTTCCTTTTGAGATGCCCCCCTCTTACAACTTCCACTGTCAGTTTGTGTGTCACGTGATACTGATCGGTAAATGTCTTCAACTCTGTTTTCACCACAAATATTCATGTTATCATTTTTAGAACATAAGAAGGTCGCTTCGCCTGCATTAACACAATCAGTCATATTCATATCAACAAAAACATTTTGATCAATACAATTCAACATAAATTCTTCCTCCACATTTACATGTGACCCCCACCCCGCCTTTGCGCGCTCGTATTTACGACGTCAACGTAAACTGGTTCACAACACAGTTTCCGCACACCACTGCCATCGCACCCGGCCTTTTGGCGTTCTGCCACAGCTAGCACGTGCAGATCTGTAGGATGACACGGTGTCGAGCTGGGCTGGCCTCCCCCTATCTTGATTCTGTAAGAGCTCCCCCCTCTCCCAGATAGTACTTTTTCCCCTCAATAAAGAGGTGATCGAAGACCATAGTCGCTCGCTTGCCTCCTCTCTGGCCTTCTTTAGATGCGGGGACAGTTGTTTTCTTACGTCTCTTACACGTAGAGAGAAGTCCTCGCCAACGAACACCTCACTTCCCTTCAGATTACGTTTGGCCTTTAGCCTTTAGAATTTTCTCTTTGTCTCTGAAGAAAGTGCAGCAGGCGATGACGGGCGAGTTGGATTTGCCGTTCAAGCGATGGACCCGGTCGAACTGAACATCTCCAGTCAGTTGTAGTTTGTCCACTAGCAAGTCGCCGACGATGCCTTCACATTCAGCCGGCGTCTCGTTTTGCTTACGCGGAAGACCGTAGAAAATTAAGTTGTTTCGCTTGGAGCGTCCTTCTAAATCATCGGCTTTACGTTCTGTGTCCAGCATCCTCTTTTTCAAAGCTTCATTTTCACGACGAAGATCAGCCACTTCTCCTTTCAGGAACTGAATCTCTTCTTGTAACCCAGCAGAGAGAGGAGAAGAGAGAGGAGAAGAGAGAGAGAGAGAGAGAGAGAGAGAGAGAGAGAGAGAGAGAGAGAGAGAGAGGAGAGAGAGAGAAGAGAGATCGTATGATGAAAATCATGCAAGGTTCCATTCGGCAATGTCATCGCAAAAACTTCCACAGAATAGGCATGCAGTTTAAATTACGATCATAGACGAACTTATAACTTTTATGAAATGACAACTATCATGGTATATTAAAGATGTATTAAAACTCTATTTACATAAACCTTAATTTGTAGATTTCCATATTGTATATGAAAAAAGTATATGGGGAATAACCCTGTAGATATGTAACCATCATAACTTTCTGTGACAAGAGTTGGAGTGGGTCGGTGTGTCCTCTAGGGTAAAGACTTAATTGTTTTCTCTATTAGAATTTAGAAAGAGAGGGTGTTAGTTACCGCCAATGACATTGACACTGTCCTCCATTTGCGACTCCTCACTTTTCTCTATTAGAGTTATGTTGAAATTTCACCACCACCATTCTCTTACTAGATATGGAAGGAGCAACGTTCCAGTACTGGTCATCGAAAGGGACTGTTAAAATTACTCAAACGTGGCTCAAGGGTAATTTTCCTTAGGCCTGTACCCTTCTAAGTACTAGTAGCTCTGAGAGACAGAATTAGAGATAAGTTCAAACATTCAATACTGAAATGAACAGCAAAAAACTGACACAAGTTCAGTGTACTTTCACACATCAAGTTTACTTGTTTTTACAAGGGTGAAATATTTGAATTGATTTAACAAATTCAGTTATGCCAGATTTATGTTCCCAGTCTTTCTTCATCATTAAGAGAGGGAAAGTTCTGGATGAGTTGAGTTGGAGTCCACTTGGAATATCAGAACTTATCTGATGTTGGAGAGGATTGTTGATCTCCCTCTAGTTGCTGGTGACTGATCCACATCTCTGTAGACCTGCTGATCACGTGCTGGGCTGTAGCGTTTGTTCACTACCAGGCATGCCCAGGGTAGGTAGGAACCCAGGTTCTAAAACACACAGGATCTGGTCTGTAGTTAAGTAGCTGAGAGTCTGGCTTGTCGAGTTTCCATACTTGCCTTCTGGCTTTCAGTAAATATGTGAATCTCAGTCAACAAAGGATTAGACTATCATAAATATATCTGCAATAATTATCAGTATCGAGCTTCACTCAGATTTTGATGCTAAACAATGGGAAACAAAATAACGTCTTCACTGTTTTTCTTTTGAATTAAGTTGAAGTAACTTGGAATAACTTTAGCCCAAGTACACATGCTAATTAGACTTAGAATCATATACTATCAGCATTCTGACAATCAGCAGTATTCATAAATCAATAGTTTGTGCCTAGCACAGGCATACTGCTATTTACTGTTCACAATTTATTATTCATTTCCGGCATCAATCACCTCGCCTTGAAGCTAGTTTATTAATGTGTATGTTTATCTCAACTCAGTTATGACCCATCTCCAGCCAGGATATAATAAAGGAAAAAGGTAGAGAGCAAGACCAGCGCCCCATCCTTCAAAACATGCCTTGCTGCAGGAATGTGAACTACAATACAAAAGACTTTGTCCTTTGGAGGGTCAGGATCTTTAGCAAAGCACACACACACACACACACACACACACACACACACACACACACACACACCAAAACACACACACACACACACACACACACACACACACACACACACACACACACATATCTTAATCTGCAGTAAAAGCTGAGAGCGGATCTGCGAGGCCGGATCCCCCACACTCACCGTACTTGATTAAAATTAAAACATGAAATATAAGAACCGAGTACAAGACGGATAAAAAAAGAAGAAAAAGCCGTGAGAAAACAGCAGCAGAAGTGAACAATTCTGTACATTTGAGAATGAGCAAAATCCACCAGGCACAATCTGAAGAAACAACTCTGCAGACGGGAAGAGATGCTACCACACTCCCCTTTTCCTCACCTTCTCCCCACCCTACCTCTCCTCCCCCCTCCAAACTGTCTCCTCCACCCCCATCTCTCGAAAGAAAAGTATAGCACTTAAGATGGACATTGCGAATTCTAACTGCATGGACCAAATATTACCATGACGTCTTTCAGGACACACACAAAAAAGAATGTAATCAAATGCTAAGCACTATCCAAAGAAAATCACGAAGCAAACAAGTACCAGTTTTACATCAGACAACAGAACATATTCGAGAAGTTGCCAGCAAAAGACCTTAATATTCCGCTGGAGAATTCCAGTGTTGTGAGAGCTCTTGCAGGAAGAGATTTGCAGTCATAGGCGGTAGCAGGAAATCTGATAGATGCTGACAATATGTCAGAAGGCAGTCGACTCCAAGGAAACATTTCAGAAGCTCTGGTTATTGTGATCCTGAGGAAAATCTTGTTCAGAGAGTAAAAGAGGACAATTGCAACCAAACGCTATACAACAGCAGCCATTAGTAGGAACACAAGAACTCGTGGCAGCCAACAAATGAGGGAAGGGAAACACCAAGGCGGACAGGGGCAGCAATGTCAACAGCGTAGTAAGAGGAGGAAGCGCACAAAGCAGCAGCATTTGGCGATATGAGGAAACTCCATGAAAGCGTCATGAGATTGACGGTTAGTACATCGAGCTATAACGACCAGTCAAAACAAGAAAGAGCAAACTGTTAGAGACACGGAAGAACTCAGTGAACATGTGGGCTGAATACTTTGACAAGAATCTGCCTCCACCAAGTACAGAATTCCCTTCTTAAACGCCATGAAGGAAGAAGAAAAGAAAACCATACTATCAGTGAAGAATGTAAAAGACCGCGTATGCAGACCGTTATTTGGACTGAAGCACTGAAGGCAGACGTTCGTACTACAGTCGAAATGTTGCTTCTCCTCGTCTAGAAGATCTGGTAAAGGAAATGTACCATCAACATGGCGCGAAGGGTATCGAGTATAGCTCTAAAAGAAGGGAGACTTCAGAAACTGTGCTGCCTACAGAAGAATTACATGACTGTCGGTGTCAGTGAAAGTTCAGGTCGTTAACAGAATCAGCCAGGAGAGAATAAAGAAAGGCTGATTCGCAGCTGTGAGATGAGCGAGCAGGTTCTAGCAAGGTAAATCTTGTTCGGTGCGTGCGAGCATGACTGTGTGTGTGTGTGTGTGTGTGTGTGTGTGTGTGTGTGTGTGTGTGTGTGTGTGTGTGTGTGTGTGTGTGTGTGTGTGTGTTGTCAGTACAACCATGAGTTAATCTGACAATAAATTGGTTTCAGTCAGTCAGTCAATGTGTGTGTGTGTGTGTGTGTGTGTGTGTGTGTGTGTGTGTGTGTGTGTGTGTGTGTGTGTGTGTGTGCGTGTGTGTGTGTGTGTGTGTGTGTGTGTGTGTGTGTGTGTGTGTGTGTGGTGTGTGTGTGTGTGTGTGTGTGTGTGTGTGTGTGTGTGTGTACAGCAAACAGACAGCATCAAAAGCAAGTGATACCAAGGTAAGAATGCCCATGTCCATATCAGTATGGTTTGTTTGGAGAGACGGAGGAACGGTGGTCTGACACTGGCAATTCTGTTTATTACTGTCAGATAACGGTGCCGGCGAAAAAAAAGAAGAAAGAAAAACGACTGGTGCATGTGTTTGAAAGGTGTGTTTCATACAGTGCCCTTGACTGTGATAGATTTTCCGTTCATCAGATTACAGCATACTTTCGGTTATGGAAAAACAAAAGACAAATGCTTACCATCAGGCTATTTCCTTCTTTCTACTTGGTTTTGTTGTTGGTATTGTTGTTGTTGTTGTTGTTCACAAAAGTGAAGTGTTGTACAATCTCTCTCTCTCTCTCTCTTAGTTCAAGAGCAGAAAAACAAATTGTAACTCGCTTTGTAGCTATGTTAATTTTCCAAGCTCTAAAACGAAGACAGGAACTGTTATCAGTTAACACACAAATGCCAGAGTAACTTCAGTAAGAAGATTTTGTTATGCAAATATTTCCTTTCATAATTTTCAGTATATGCACCGAGCGCGTGTGTGTTCTACTTTTGTTCTTGCCCTACGTTGTGGTCTTTGCAATGAAATTAATTGAGTTTGAGTTTGATTTTGAGTTCTCTCTCTCTCTCTCTCTCTCTCCTCTCTCTCTTCTCTCTCTCTCTCTCTCTCTCTCTCTCTCTCTCTCTCTCTCTCTCTCTCTCTCTCTCTCTCTCTCTCTCTCTCTCTCTCCGAGTTTTCTGGACAATTGCAAATAGTTAAGTCCTGAGCGAAAATCCTTTCCAGTCTGCCAGACACTGCCAGGATCTTGGACTAAACGTCAGGCGCCATTCTCACGTGGCAATGCAGGCCCCTAAAGAGGAGATAGGCACTGCTAGGACATCTTGGTTGCCAAAACAAAAATAGTGATGGAAACAGAGGAATTATCATCTCTGTTGATAATCGTGCGACTAAAGATGGTGTCACAACACTTGAGTTACCGGTTAATCATATATACACACATCTATTTATCTATCTATCTATCTATCTATCTATCTATCTATCGATCGATCTATCTCTATATACATGCATATGTGTGTGCGTGCGCACGTGGGGGTTTGTGTGTGTGTGTGTGTGTGTGTGTGTGTGTGTGGTGTGTGTGTGTGTGTGTGTGTGTGTGTGTGTGTGTGTGTAGAACGGAGAGGTTGGGGCAATAGATGTGGCATGGTACAGTGAATATCATCTGTAGGGAAATCCGAATTCCACATTGTTTTGCCACTTGATGCAGTTTTCAGATGGCTAGTGAATCATCCGTTCTTCAGATGCACAAGTAGAGCTGAAAGGGGCATGTTCATGTAAGATCAACAGAACGATAAGATGAAAGGGGTATTTTCACGTAAGATCAACAGAACGATAAGATGCCGAGCACACAAGTATAGCTGAAAGGGTTATATTGACGTAAGATCAACAGAACGATAAGATGCCGAGGACAAAGAAGCTAAAAAATGTACTCATAAGCTTGCGAGCCGTCTACACTATGCACACAGCAGCCTCAGCACCTTGAGAGCGTGGAGCAACTACGGTGTTGGGAACGGTGTTTCATTAAAAAGGAAGGACATATAAAGAGAAAAAACAAACAAACTAATCATCACTTCAGGTTGGAACTTTCTCTCTTGAGGAAGGGAGATAATCGTTGACGATACCCAGAGGCGTCTTAATGGACAGCCCGCACAAACACCGGAAGTCGAAGCAAGGGAAGATTACCCCGTTTGCAGTGTCTTTGATCGTAGCAGTTGATGTTCGTTGCATGTGGTCTAAACAGCCGTTCAGCTGTGATGGCTAGGAGCTCATTGTTATCCGCCTTGCTGTGAAGCACACTGTGTGGAACAGTTTCTTTACGGAGACCATCAATATTTTCTACGGGGAGCAACAGCTTTGGAGGTCTGGCAGAACCAGGTGAGGGTAGCTGACGAGCCTCAAACCCTGGGTGACGTAGGGCTAGTCTGCCATAGCGGGTGAAGACTGGACTCGCACGGAGGAAATCACAAAGTGATTCAATGGGCAGTAAGATTCCAGCAACGCATTGTAGAGTGTATAGAGCATGGTGAGGCACAAAAGACATCATGGTCATCCACTGCATCTGACTCCGTCTCCAGCCATCGTGACCCTGTATTGCTGCCGGACTCAGATGGTTTTAAACGTTAGAGTTAGGTCGACGAACTGCGCAATTCTTCATCTCTTTATAAGTCACTGCATAAGTCACAGCAATCGTCTTCAGATCATTTTACCCACCCACCCTCATCCCCAACACGACTGGAAAGTTGTCGTCGACTCGACGGACGAACAGCACACAACACAGGTATAATCTCTAAGTCATCATCTGACTTCTTTTTCCAAGTGTTAGTTCACTTTGGTGGTGTTCAGTTAGAATTCATCTTTGTCTGGAAGAAAATGATGGAATGTTGCTTTATGTTTTATTAAATATCTTGCCTATCTGGAATGGGTTATATACAAGAGACAAAGGAGAATGTCAAGAGCGGGAATGCGAGTGATGCAAACGAAAGAGAGAGAGAGAGAGAGAGAGAGAGAGAGGAGAGAGAGAGAGAGAGAGAGAGAGAGAGAGAGAGAGAGGAGAGAGAGAGAGAGAGAGAGAGAGAGAAGAGAGGAGAGAGAGAGAGAGAGAGAGAGAGAGAGAAAGAAAGAGAGAGAGAGACAGTCAGAGGGAGAGACACACAAAGACAAAGACATACAGTCAGACAGAGAGACAGACAGACAAGGCAGACAGAGACTGAGACGCACAAGAGAAGAAGAAGAAGAAAGGAGAAGACGGAGAAGAAGAAGAAGAAGAAGAAGAAGAAGAAGAAGAAGAATCCCTTAAGACAAACACAAGGGAAGTCCACAACAAGCAGAAACCCCACCTTTCTGTCTTAAATACACATAAAATCCTGTGTGCACGCGCGTGCGCACGCTCATGCACACACATACGCACACACACACACACGCGCGCACGTACGCATGCACACACACACACAGAGGTACGCACGCACAGAGAGAGAGAGAGAGAGAGAGAGAGAGAGAGAGAGAGAGAGAGGAGAGAGAGAGAGAGAGAGAGAACTACCACACACACACAGACACACACACAGAGACACACACACACACACACACACACACACACACACACGCGCGCGCGCACTCACACACAACTTCAGCAAACGAGGCATCACAGAAAACGATCCTGTCAAACTGCAGAGACTTTCCAGAACGTCAACGTCAAGTCGCCATCTTCCCTGAACTTTGGGTTCAGTCTGTCTCACGCTTCATTGTCTACACTGGTCCTGGTGTGAATCGATACCTCAGACCTCCCCAGTGTATAACATCCTCTGACAAGCTGTCACGCTTTTGTTTTGTTTTTTAATTTAAAAAATGCAGAGTGATTCTGTTTTCATTAAAAAAAAATTCGAAATAGAAAGAGTAGTTATGATAATGTTAGAATGTATGTGTGTTTGTATTTATGTATGTTAAACATACATGTATGTATGTATGTATGTATGTATGTGTGTATGTATGTATGTACGTACGTACACACACACACACACAATGCGCGCACGCATTATGCGTACGTGCGTGCGTGCGTGCGCACGTACGCGGGCGTGTTGTGTGTGTGCGTGCGTGTGTGTGCGTGCGTACGCGCGCGCGTGTGTGTGTGTGTTGTGTGTGTGTGTGTGTGTGTGTGTGTGTCTGTGAGTATGTGTGTGTGTGTGTGTATGTGTGTGTATGTTGTTGTTGTTCTTCAGTTTAACGTCTTCCCACTAAAAGTGATATCAGACGATATGAGTGTGTGTGAGTGTGCGCGTACGCATGCGTGTGTGTATTGTGTGTGTGTTTTTGTGTGTGTGTATTGTGTGTGTGTGTGTGTGTGTGTGTGTGCGCGTGCGCGTGCGAGTGTGTGTGTGTGTGTGTGTGTGGTCGGTGTGTGTGTGTCTGTGTCGGTGTGTGTGTCTGTCACGCGGGTGAAGTCACGCGATATATAGTTCAAGGGAAAAGCTGGGCTGATGATGAAGCACACTCAGATCGACCGTAACAAAATACAAAAGGAGACGATATTACAAATATGGTTTTATTTACAATTAACAATTTACACTACAATTATGAACGACTTGCTCACACAGGAAAAAAAACTACATCCCAGGTAGGTCCGTTTCTTTTCTTTAAAAAAAAACCCAACAACAAACAAACAAAGTCCCAATTTAACAATGAACTCCCCAAAAATCGACCAAGGGAAAACAAATGAAGGGAGAGAAGAAATAAACAACCAAGGCAATAGCTGGGTGTCACTCAGGCAGACTACCGGTAAGTAATAAAATCTGCCCAAGAAAAATAGACCAACCATATGTTCAGTTGTCAAAGGGCCATCACTCTTCCAAACCCTAACTTGGGAGGAGAAAAAAATGAACACTCTCCAATACACAAGCAAAAATCTGTACCTCTTTCCCAACTTGGGAGGCAAAAATGAACACTCTCCGATACAAAAGGGGAAATCTCTACTTCTTTCAATTAATGAAACCCACTAAGTCACATATATTCATGAACATAAAATTTTTCTAAAAAAATCCACAATACTCCTTTCTGCCTTAAATCATAAAAAAAAGAATCTCCAACAACAATCCTTTTTCTACGACAATATTAACTCATCGCCCTTACACATGTCTCCCCAACAGGGGAACACATACGAGAACAAAAGAATACCAATCCAGAACGCTCAGAAAAAGGAAAAAAAACAACTTTAGTTTCATGAACAAAAAGGGCCTGACCCTGTTATTGTCTGACACATCACCCACATTACTCACTGCACCGGACTCAGGGTTACGAAGAGGTAGGAACAGTCAATCCCACGATGGAAGAAGGCAGCGCATGGGACACTCAGGTCCACACTGTTGATCGCAGTCACTCAAGTGTAAAGATGAATAGATGACAAAGCGGGAAGGACATCCAGCCAGCCCATGCGTTCCAGTCCCCTCCTGGGGCAAGTGCAGGCCTTCCCAGACACGGCCACAGGAGATGCAGTCAGCGGCGACAAGGGAGTCCACAGCAGGTCGGACCGGGAAGTACGGATCAGGTCAGGTAGAGCAAGCACAGGTGAGCAAGATCAGATCAGATCAGATCAGTCCTGTATAACACATCACTTTCACCTCATGAATATTTTGCCTAACATGTGAGCTGTAGACAATGCACAGACAACACAGACATCAGGCCTTAATTTAAATATTTTTCTTAATACTGAGCGTTCAAACTATATGAAATTAAAAATGGCTATGTACCCATCCATATATATTTTGTTTTGTTTTTCCCTTTAAATTATTGTTGCAATTCCTAAATATTTAATAGTTTATCAGCTTGTCTCTATTAACTCTTGACATTTGATTTCCTCAGTCTTCATCCTCTTTAAACATTTTCAACACACATAAAAGAGGAGTATTCCATGTCTTTACCATGTAGGCAATCAGCTTCCCACTTCCCATTCACATATATATTTCCACCACAAGGACAAAAAAATAATGTCACTCTCATATTTTAAAGTAAACATGGGAGAGTAATGCAAAAATTAATTACATGAAATGAAACCATTCGGGGATCAAAGCACCCACATTATCCTGCTACAACCGAGCTCTATCAGACATCATTGAGCAATCAATCAAATTTCATCCATTCCCCAAGCCTTGCGAATGGTGGAGGCAGCATCTAACAGAATGTGCTTGGCAATTATTTAACAATGGAATTATTAATCATTTCAGAACACATCAAACAAAAGTCAAAGCAACACGAAACAATCCCTCACACATCTCTATACTCTTCCGTGAGCTGAATATTAATGAAAATGTTCAGCACTCGCTCACGTAACACAGGAGGCTGCCATGCATTTTCCCTTATCGGAAATAGTCTTTTTACCCAAACTGGCTGCATGAAACCACCTTCGTTTTGAATTTTAACAATTCAAAGGAAAACAAGTCTTTTACAACAGAATAGTCCCTCCTGCTTGGAAAACCAATTCTTTCTCAACACATATCCATAATTGTATCCTTCATGCTTAAACAGTACTTCTGATGAAACTGACTTTCTCCCTTTGTGGAAAAAAAACCCCAAACATTTTACACAGTATTCTTTTATACTGGTGTAAATTATCTACAACATAAATCGAATAATTTAACATGAAATTTCAAACAAAATATACTGGAAAATGGGAACAATGGGCAAATAACGAATAAAACAAACCTTCCACACAACACTACAACACTACTTATTCGGAGTGCCAACATGACGAGTCCACTCCTTTGCCTACATCCTATGTAAGTGTATGAAGAAAAACAGATCTATAATTTCGAATACGAATTAAATAAGGACTCTATCCTAATGTGGCAACAAAAAAAGGGTTATTTTAGTGCTATTAATTTAATTAAATTCCAGGTTTACTCACCGAATCGACCAGTGATTACGGAACATTCAGTTGAACACACAGGCAAATGAAGCCTGGCGAAGAAGTCCTTCCGACTCTTTTTTAACAAGACAATGACCAAAAAAAAAAAAAAAAAGTCCCTGGTCTTCCAATGACCTCAAGGAGCAGAAATATGTATAGGTATTTCCCTCTCGGTTGTTCTTTTGATTTTTTTTTTCCTTCACTTCAATGGAGCCCACTGGCAACATTAACTGAACTTGAGTAGAGAACAGTAATATGCCGACTCTAAGCCACTTTCACCCTCAACTGTTTTCGGGCGAAAGTGCCCTAGAATCAGCATATTACTGTTCTCTGACAAGTAAGACTTCAATAGCTAAAAAATAACGATTATCTACAAACAAACATACTGTGTAGGGTTATCCGTTTTCAATACTAATTTACTAAACTTTTCAGATTTCAGTTTTTGTTTAATCCTGTGTTTTTCCTGGTCATTTTCAATAACATCATTTTCACGCAAACATTCATCAAATGAGTCTCTGTCTTTCATGTGAAATAACACTACAGTCTTTAACTGTTCTCTAAAGTCTTTTAAACCGAGTTATATTTCTGACATAAAATTCACACACTTATCCGAGCATGTCTTCCGCTGAAAGCTAGTTTTGACAAAGTGTTTCTCTTTTTAACTATGTCTCTTTCTGCCGAACAGTCATCTATAATAAATAGTGTCTGCGTTCCTTCAAACAGTCTATAAAACTGTTCTAAACACTCACTCAGTTTATTGCTGGGATCAACTAAATATATGTCATCATCTGTCCATATAAACCTTCTATCATGATATGCTTTGTTCCATTTAAGTGTTGGACAGAAAACTACAATATGATTAAAATTATAGCGATAAACGTTTGTAATGGGTCTGGACAATATTGTTTTTCCCAAACCCTCTGCCCAAAATAAATGACAATGAGGATTTTTTGTCTTAAAGTTTAACTGCTCCATAGTTTTTTAGCTTTTTTTAAATCAAATCCTTATTATTGTTATCATACTCTCTGTCAAAATTTTTCAGTATAAAAAAAACCCTAGAGGTAAATGTGTAAGTTAACCAATTTAGTTCTGTAAATTTTTCTTTTTTAGTCAAATTTTTTTGTTCTTGTTGTTATGATCTTAATACCCTCCCCTTGTAAAAAGAACGACGACAACAACGTTAAGACGTTTAAACGTCAAATTTTTGCCAGCTAATTTAAATTCCTTTTAAAGGTCACACTAACCCCAAAACCCCCATCCCCTCCCACTTTAAAACAGAAATTTCAAATATCATTGTGAACTTCTCCTATTTTTGCTTGGAAAAAACTGTATTTTGGAGAGCTTTTTTTTACAACTGTTTCTTTTCGTGGAGGATGTATGTTTTTTCCTTTACGGCGTTATTTCAAATTTCTTTTCCGCTATTGTCGTCCGCATAAGACTTACATGTAAAGGGCCAGAGTTGAATGCTTTTCTGAAACTTTTTGACGGCTAAAATATGTAAATGGGCTTATAAATTTCAAATTTTATTTCCCATTCTAAATTGGTTCTAAGTGCCATTTGAGGTCAGGCTTTCGAACTATTTTATATTCATACTGGCCACATTATTTGCTTCTAGATTGCGCAGCTGTTCTAGTTTAGGAAACTTTTTTGGTGTCGCCAACCCCTTTGCGTTTATAATCACCATCTTTAGTGTACTCAAAACCATACAAAGCGCCTATCTCACCGTTCTGTTCAAAGTCTGTAACGTCTGCAAGGTCTTTTAATTCTAAGGTTTATACACCCTTACAGGCGCCAATGTGACTCCCGATTCATCTGGCCCACGCGACATTTTTAGTACAACTTATTATTTTATTTCTAAAGCAATGTGCAGGTTATCACATTTCACGACTTTTCCTGTTTCGTCTGTGATTTTTATACGAAATGAATCTGACCTTCCCACAAGCTAATTTTCTAAACTGTAAATTAGGGATTGTATAATTTCATAATCGCAATATGCGCTTTTCCTGATGGAAGAGCTCTTAAAACAGTTGAGGGCCTTCCATCATATAAGTTTTCATGGGCTCAACTCGTCCAAATGGAACAAGAGTAATGAATGTAATGCAAGATCGAGCGGATTTTCCCCTTAAAAGTAGTTTTGTTTGGCGCAACAACAAATCTTTTAGTGTCCTCCTGAGTGTCAGCTTCAAGACTAACATTTTAGCTAGCTCTTTATCAAATAAGTAATTGCTTCTTCAGGTTTGAATGTTAATATTGTTTTTAGATTTGCATTGTTAAGTTTGAGAGTAATGCCGAATTTACTCATTGCTTCTTTAGTGGCAAAACCCGTTATAACCATCAGGTATTGTTAATGGTTAGCTTTGAGCCCTACAACTTTTTTAACCTTATTATTGTTCTTGGTTTCGCTTTTAAATTTAAACCCTACGACTTTGTAAAATATTCCCTGGAGCGCGACCGTTTTGGCCCCGCAATTGTTATCAATAGCATGTTCTAAAAACGAAGGACGGTCTTTTAGTTGTTATTGTTACAAACATTTTTTAAAAAATTAAAAATGAGTGCATTCAAATATACTGATGCAAAAATTCTGTTGGGGCCGCACTACAATTTTTAAAAATATAGCAACTGATACTCTTGACATTGCGTGACCCCGACTGCTCTTTTCATAAAAAGGTGAGTACTCCATTGAAGAGCTATCTTAAACCCCCCTATTGAAAACGAGCGCATCCAGAAAACGTGGTTTAGTCACCGATGCAGTTTTTTCAGAACCAGTAAAATTTGCTGTGTCTTGTGCATCAACTGGGTGTGGATGTCGTATGCTGATCATTTAAATCACCATGATCCTTTGGTGGGTCAGTGTACAGATTTCATTTCTATTACACCTTTAGACGTTTTTTACTGAACTGCAAGCACCATTAACCCAATGACAAAACGTTTAATCCATTCAGCAACAGAATAGACATGAAGGCTTTTGAAAGGATCTGTAACGAATTCAATATTAACATCAAGACAGACTTTAGACAAAAGTTGGATCTTAATCATGGCCTAGGCGTCATTTATTTTCGGGGCACGCACAGAAAGTATAACTATGACTGGCGTTCTCCTTTCAAAATTGTTCAGCCCTGGTCCATAGAGCAAGAGCATAAAACAGCATGGACAACATTTATCTTAGACACTTCTAAGGGCCTAACTAGAGCGGGAATAGAACGAATAAACGACTCTATTCGTACTTACGTTTGGTGTTTGCTAGGTTCGCAAGCACAGGCAAGATCGAGCATAACTGATCCTTCTCTGGCTTTGAGCACAAAAACAATACTTAGCAAATTTAGAGGACGCCATTAATTCTACAGTTGATTTACCTTCAAGTATTCAAAGGTACCAACATGTTTTACAATACGCAAGATCGAAAGTAGACTTTGCTGTTGGCACTGGTTTATACATGCTGCCTTCTGACCTCAGACTCCAGATAGGTTACAATAATAACTATAATAATGAATTTCACTGTATTAGCAGGCTATGTACAGGAAGGTTGGAGAAAAAACGACATAAATTCTGAGCCAGTATATTACAAACAATAAAGAACACCAAGATTAAGTCATCCAATCCCCGAAGTCCAACCCCAAAAGTCTTTGAAGAAGCCTCAGTTCAAGCTCGCGGACTCTGTTCGCGAAATGACCTTGAATATGAAAAGACAGCGGCTTGTTATTGGATTAACTGGCATAGGATTACTTGGTCTTTATCTTACTAAAATAGTAACCCAAATATTAACAAGAACTAATGTCATAAGTGCTTCGCCATAAAGCCAACTACTTTGCTGCAGTAGACAAAAGCAGCTGACATTGCCCCCTAATATGCCAGTGAAAGAGTCTATAGCTTTACAGCTAATTTTTTTTAAATAAATTGGCACATGATCAAGCTGTTTTTTTACCCATGATTAATCAGGCGGAGCGATGGCGGTGGAGGTACTGTTAACTTTGGCCACCGCCCGGCCTCGTATTAGCCAACACCAGTGTACTTATCTGCAAATCCTAGGCCGTTATAACGCTTTGCAAAATGTGGATCCTTGCTCTCTATACAGTGTTCGTATTCGTTCTGTAGTGTTCGTGTTCTTCATATAATTTTTTTCGATAGTTTCTCTTATTCACTATTCACTTGTGTCGTAATTGGTCTCGGTTAGTAGTCAGCGCTTCTAGTCTTGTGATCTTTACTTGTTCAAGATTTTTTGTCTTTGTCTTATTTTTTCTTTAATCTCTGGCCTATGTGGCGTCATCAGCACTCAACGAGTTTTTCTTTTTCTCTTTTTATATGCTCTCATCTAGTTCACTAGTTTTCTAATATTGTTTGTTAATTCGCCTCTGATGTTCACAAAGCTTGATCAAAGGGCCGCTATTTCTCGCATGGGTAGCGGCGAAGTCGTGTTTAGTCGTTAATTCTGTTTCTTCTGAAAAAACTGGTTTCAGCTTCTATCTGCATTTATTATTTCAATCTTGCCGATTGATTTAATTCTTCAGTTCCATGTTTTGTATTTGCGTTAGCCCTGTTGGGGAGTTCCTTGCAGTGTGTTTTGAGTTTAGAAACTGCCTCCCTATCTAATTTCGGTCTCAAGACCAAGGCGATTTTGATCTTTCACACTAAGTTATTTGTATAATTGTACTTTGGCTCAAAAACTTTGATGGGTCGGGTTTAGTTGTAAGCCGAATACAGTTTGCCCTTGATCGTTTTTTACAGACAATGATCATCTTTATTCAAATCATTTGGGGCTATAAATTCGGGAGGAGGTTACTTGGCCTAAACTTTCGTAAAATGATTTAACCTTACTTTCTGTTAATTCATTGCCGCATTGGAGAGGCATTGAGCGATTGCTGTGTCAAAGGGATCATTTTCACTCTTGTCGTCTCCAGGATCCAAAAAACTCTAATTCTTCTTCATCTTCAATTCTGGCATGTTTTTAAAGAATTAATTTTTTATTTTGCTTCATTAAAATGTCACAAGCTCATGGCTCGATTCTTAACGCATAGAAGACTGAAAGAATACCTTTGGCGTGAAGGGAAATAAGGCGGGACTATTACTGTTCCAATTAAATCCATTACTAATGATGCAGATCAAATCTTACTGTTAAATTTCCATACCTAGGAGCAGATGGACGTGATTGTGCCAGGGCTCTGCGCGTATTCTTTCAAAATTGCGCTCGATTCAACAACAGACCAAACAGCAGACAGTTGTACAGAATATGGGCGGGCAATCGTTAAGAAAAATTTCATATAAACTAGAGGGGAACGAAATATTTTCTTTCACAATGCAGACTATTTTTAACCTATTCTGATCTATGGCTAACCGGGAAGGAAAGGGCTGATTTTGCGTTTCTACTAACAAGAAGGTTTTAGAAAGATGAAGGTGAAATTATCTGGAAAGGTGATCAAGGAGTTTGTTGGTTTAGGTAAAAAATTGTACAGTATTTCGAGCAGGAGAAATCATTAGAAAGCAAAGGGAATATCTCGCAGCGTTGTGCTGTCAACATATCCATGACAATACAAAGAAGCATTGTTGGCAATAGACTTTTCTCATGACAACGTAAAATCTGCGAGCTAATCTACATGCGATCGCCACAACTGTTGTAACAAAAAGTCATTAGATAGAACAAAACACAAAACGGGTGTTGTTAATCCGTAGTTTTCCATATGCATTCGGCCTGGAGAACCGTAAATTAATTAAAGCGGGGAAACTGTGTCTGGCGGATTTATTGCGTTCTTCTTCACAAATGATCTTGAGGAGCTGGTTGTTTTGTTGTGTCAGTTTCTCGTAAATAATACACGGGCGGATTCATCTTTACAATTCTTTTTATTTAATTTGGGTCAACACTCCAAAACTGGATTCTGTTGCCTGATGCGGAGTGGTCCCTTCTGCTTCCCCCGGTAAATTAAAGGTGCTTACTTCAATCCAAATGGTTATAGTTTGCTAGGTGTACTGGAGTCTTAGCATCATTTTTGTTTTTCTTTTGATGGCTTGTGCTGGTTTAGTCTTTTAAATTATTCATTATTCATTGCGCGCAAAACTGAGGGCAGTCTTATAACCATTCTGTTGTTGCGAGAATTGTCAATAGCTCTCTGTTGATTCTGTAGAGAAAAAGTCTTTTCACGCTAACTGTTTGTTAAAGTTTTCAACTTAAAGCCTGTGATCTGATGAATCCCGGAATGCCTATTTTAATGGTAACTCTGTGTTTTAACTATATTTGATTTCACTTGCCTATTAAATTCTTTTCCATATCGACTTGAATCATGCGAGGGAAAGTTTAAGGGGCCCCGTTGGTATTATTAGTTGTATCGCGACAGCAACAGCAAGAAGCACTTCTTTTGTGTTAATGGCTCGTATCTTTGTTTCTGGAAGCTATGTCAATGACTGTGAGTGCGTACTTATAATCTTTTTCGTCTAATCCTATCTGAGGGTAAATATAGAAGATCCATTTGAATGGGTGTCGTTTGGTGTTGTGTTCACAAATTGTGGTCTCTGTATTCGCTAGGTGCTCGTAATAAATTTGCCAAATCGCTTGTTTAGATAACATTCCTTTGCTGTTTGTTCACTGACTCTGACGCTTGCGCTTAGCTTTTGTATTGCTGGGATACCCTTCAATATCTTTTGGCGAATAATATGTTTTGTTCATTTATTATTCAGCAATTTATGTGCAAACATAAATACACGACGGTCATACCAACGGACAAGAATAAACTCGATTTTCTTGCATCTTTTTGTTTTTCTGTTTGGTGATAAAATTTCACTGGAATTTTTGGTGGGGGCATTGTCTCGATTGGTTTGCTGTTACTAGATAATATTGTTTTATTGCTTGATCAACATTTTTAAATGTGTATGCAGCATGCCCCTGTCTTTTCGTTGTGTCATTAATAAAATCTAACTGCTCAAGTCTTGCCTTCTTAGGAGTCTTGTGCAGCTGATAGTTGTCCATAGCTTATTTATGTCTTTTTCGTCTCGCCGTGCAATTCCCAGTTTACTAAATGCGAAAATTATTCCGCTAAAAGCAAGGCATTCTCACAGCGGCCGCCTTATCATTATTGCGACGTGAAGCCATTTTATATAAATGTATTTTTTTTTGCTTACATATTTTATATTGTCTGGAATTATTCTTGCTTGACTAGAAAATCTTTCGTGGCTACCGAAGACTGCAATGATAGCATTTAGCTTTGCACTGATCATCAATGTTAGTTTGCAAAAGATCTGCTGGTTTAATTCCTTACAAGCTTTTTACAGCATTGAGTATCTAAACTTAGGCATCCAATAACAGCAAGATATGGTATACAAGGTTGGTAACAGTTTTTTCGGTGCTCATTTTTATAAAATAAATATTATAATATTAATAAACTTGACAGGGATGATCTCTACAGCTACAAGGCAGCCTAAAACTTCCTGAACTTATGAAGGACCAAGTTGATGGCCAAGCTGGTTTTATGCCCAAAAGAGAGGTTGTATTCTTTGGAGGTGTGGAAAAACAAAAAGTCCTCGGAATGAATTCAGCATTGAACCAGATTCAACAGATGTCGCCGCAAGCATGTTAAAGTATCATAACGGTATGAAGCGCAGCTGGGGTCTAGAATGGTAAAAAGTAGTGGGGGCAAACGGTTCTTAGTTGTTCTCTAAACTTAGTCAGTAGATTTGTCCCATTGATTTCTGAAACAAGATCTTACGTATGATTTATCGCAAGATCAGTTTACAGTCATATTAGAGTGTCTCTGGAGGTGATTTATACACAGATTTTGGAACAATTGTTATCGCCATTAATATGGGATTATTAACTTTTAATCATATAGATTTGTTTCTTCAAAAATGCGAACGAGCTGGAAAATCATCAGAAACCAGAATCAGGTGGAGAAAGTAAACCAAGCAGAAAATTCAGCAGAATCTGAAAACACTGAACAGGTGAAGACCATTGAAATGCATCTCATCTGGGCGTGGTTTGTAAGCAGGAAGAAAATTAGCAGGTGGAACAGACAAAAAAAATAATGTTACAGAATTAACTCATAATGAAACATAAACACCGCCAACGCCAGAACCAAGTTGATCAATGCCGCTATTAAAAATCCCAATGTGATTCAAGGCTACAGCGCCAAAGTCTTATGGTATATTGAACTTAAAACTGTTGCATTTTTTGGCGCCTTGCTGCTGCTGGGGGCTGTTATTACGGTTTATAAAAATATATAACAAATGGCAACAAACAACAAATGAAGTAAAACACCAGAACCACTAAAATAAGAAAAAGCAAACTGCACTAGCAAAACGCCACCCCAAAAAGACATTTTGATCCATTTATAATGCAATAATCTTTTAAATTTTATAAAATAGATCTTGGCGTATTATAAGTGATTAAGTCATAAATTAAAGACATGGCGTCATAAAAGGACATTTCTATCGACCAGAATTGTATCATGCGGTTGTTAGGATGTTTAAGAACTTCCTTAAGATTTTGCAGAGAACGTGCGCAAGAATCCTCACCGAATGACGCGTTTTTTTGAGGCGTGGGTGTAATATATTTGACATCTACTATTTAAGATTAAGAACATAGCTTTGTATTTTTTGTTATTATAAGTAACTTGAATACTTAATGATGACTTAGTTATGATCTTGAGGTGACTTAATCAAGAACTTAGAAGTTACTTGATTAATGAACTTATAGGAACTTGAAGTACGTAATTAAAAATTTATAGAAAACTTGGGGAGATTAATTAAAAACTTAATTAAGAACTTGGGGCGAATGGGGGGGTAGGAGGTTGTAGTGTAGGACATTAGGGGGAGTGGGGCGCGGAGGACGTGTGATGCGTGGGGTGGGCGGTGGGTGGGATCGTGCGTGCGTGGGGGTGGGGTGGGGGGACGTGCGTGCGTGGGGTGGGGGTGAAGGGGTGCTGTGCGTGCGTGTGTGTGCGCGCACCTTTGATTATTTTAAAACAATGTTCAGAATATAATATAGTTATTATCAGTAAAACAACAAAACAACAACAATAACAGCACTCTCGCACAAAACATTAAAAAATAAGGAAGTGCTTGATAGGGAAATGGAAAGGGTTTTAGGTTGGCGCTTAAGACGACGTAAATTCAAGACATCTGCCGGTCTCTCGGTCAATGAAGATTATTCAAGAGCCACCAAGTGCATTTATCAAAAGCTTTGATTTAATAAACAAGACAGTTGAATAAAGTACATTCTGTGGCCGCCCAAAGGCACGCCCCCCAAAAAGTTTGAAGGCATGGACGTTGAATGAAGCAGTGAAGCAAGTAATCACAGCAATATATACAAAGTCATGAAGTGCTTGGGGGTAAAGTCATCGGCAGTCACCTCTAAACAAACCCGAAGCTCCTGCATGAGCGTATCTAAAAATAGATCTTACGTCAGTGGTAGGCCTGACTGTGGTCTTCAGTCGCGCGCAATGTTGCTAAAGCAGCCAACTCTATACAGCCCCGACGATCCTGCATGAGTAGGTATCTAAAAATAGATCTTACGTCAGTGGTAGGCCTGCAGTGGTTTACTGTCGCGGCGCACTGTTGCTAAAGCAGCCAACTCTAAACAACCACGACCGCTCCTGCATGAGCGGTATCTAAAATAGATCTTTACGTCAGTTGGTTGGGACGCTTGCATCTTGCTTTAGCAGAGATTACGCAATTATGGCGGCTATATTCGCCAGTAGTGGAGTAATCCGTCAATGTATATTTTGGAGCATTTATATGAAGATTGTGCCGGCACACACTACTCCTCTCATACTAGTCGAGTACTAAGGTATGCTAACACTATCTAGTTGTTTGCCTGGAACTTTAAAAAATCGCCATTCAGTTTGCATATGGGCACACTTGAAGGCAGATAACTGGTTAGGAATTAAAAAAAAGTAGACTCATCTTAATACACAGATCAAGCTTGCCACATAAACAATGATTCTGTAGTTAACATTCAATCAGTCTACTTACAAACTGAGGAACTTTTTTACTTAGGGAGTAGAACGGCACAAATGTTGAAATTAAGTTTTTAGCATTCGATTCAGGCCGTGTTTACCTCGCCTTAGAAATGATCGCGCCAATGTTTTTTAAAAACATGGCTTAGCTGCCTCATGCGCTCCCCAAACAATTCAAAGCGTGATGGTTTTTTTGGCTTTCGCACTTTCAACAATTGCAGGGGGGTGGGGGGGGGGGGGTGGGGGGGGGGCGCCATTTATTAGGATAAGGAACCATGCTCATCATAAGTCAAAACACGTATTAAAACTGCTACATCTTGTTTCATTTCTTGAACCACAAAACCTTTAACATAAGTTCGTTCATTTCCAAAGCAGTTAGTTCACTTTTTTCGTTTTCTAAAAAAACAATCTCTCCGGTTTCACAACATGCTTAGGTCAATTCTTTTCAACAAATTACTCTAACTGCAGTTAAGTAAAACTATATGCCTCGAATAACAAAACTGTTCTTCCAGTACGTTTTAGCCATTTTAAATTAACTATCAAGTAGTAACACATGGTCACAACAGAGCGCTGTCAAAAACAAAGCCTTCTTTGTGCGGTGCTCAAACAATGGCGACCCCAGTCGTGTCGCGTGACAGCCTCGATAGGGCGTGTCGACGTGGGCATTCTAGAATTTTCCAAAGCATTTTCTGATGCAAATGTTGTGCAACCCAGGCCGAGTGTGTTAGTTTACACAGCGCAGGCTAGGTGCTATGGTTGCAAAAACTGCCGCGGAGCCGTTAAAGTAAGTGTTCAGGTTTTCAGCCCGTGTCTGACTGTCTGGTTGTACAAAGTTTGTAGTAAAATTAGGACTGAAGAAGTGTGCGGATTTTTATGCCATTTAATTGAGAGTGAGATAGAAGAGAAGAGTGTGTTGATGTGTGTTGTGTGTGTGTGTCCTCCTTCCCTTCCCTTCCTTCTTCTCTCTCTCTCTTCCGCCACAGGTAAAGGCGGCTTTTAGGCACTTTCGCCTCAAAAATCGGTGGTGGGCGAATGTGGCTTAGAGTCGGCATATTACTGTTCTCTTGAGTTTCCAGGAACGAGGTCCCGCTACACAAAATCCCAGTTTATCCCAAAGATATAAACTTATTTTCAATGAACTCAAGAGGGACGCGGTCCCTCATCACATACAGCAAACTACCTGCGT
>JAFLJL010001004.1:47500-50000 GCA_018398815.1 Conus ventricosus
AACTGTATGAGAAAACAAGCAGAGTGTATGAAAACAAGGATCAGAATTGATGGAAGAACACGTAACGATGCGTGGTTTGACCTAGAATGTCGGACAGCTAAAATGTCTACCAGAAAGCTTCTAAGAATATTTTGCAGAACATTGGATGTCACTGACAGGTCGAATCATTGTATATCTCGAAGAGAATATAAGAAGCTATTACAGAAGAAGGAAAAAGAATACAACACTTGTTTATTAAATAATCTTGTAAATTCGGTGAATGATACCAATGATTTTTGGCGTAATGTAACATAGGGTGTCATTCAAGGTGTCTCGCACACATAATGCGATTTCAGTTAACGAGTGGCATAGACATTTCAAAAACCTCCTTGAAAAAGATGTGGACAGCACAATAGAAACAGAAACGGTAAATTATTCGGAAAGCACAGATGAAAGTAGTTTTCTGGATGACCCAATCTCCAAAGAGGAAGTTATAGTAGCTATAAAGAAGTTGAAAAAACGGCAAATCTGCTGGCCCAGATGGCTTAATTGGAGAAATGTTTAAAAATGGTGGCGAGACTATTGTTGAGTTCCTTGTTAGATTTTTCAATGCTCTTTTTGACAGAGGAATATACCCTGAAGGCTGGATGGAATCAATCATAGTGCCATTGTTTAAAAAAGGAAATGTTAATGACCCTGGCAACTACAGAGGAGTGTCACTTTTGACATTGGCAGCAAGTTATATAGTTCTATTATAAACTACAGGTTGCAGATATGGGTAGAACAGTATAATATCACTGACGAATATCAGGCTGGTTTTAAGAAAGGATACTCTACAGTGGATCACATGTTTACATTATTAGCAATTGTACAGAAGCAGTTTTCATTAAATCGTAAATTCTACGTTGCTTTTATTGATTTTGAGAAGGCCTTTGATTCTATTTCAAGGAAACTTCTATGGCCAGTTCTTCAAAAGAATGGTGTTAAAGGGAAGCTGTTTCGGTGTATAAAAAGTATGTATTCTAATGTGAAAGCAAAAGTAAGAGCGGGCAGTGAACTCACAGACTGTATTTTGTGCACACAGGGTGTGAAACAGGGAGATGCCTGTAGTCCTGTATTATTTTCGTTATTTATAAATGAATTGGCCACAGAAATAATTGAAAAGGGACGTCATGGAGCCACACTGTCACCAGAAATCTTCGAATTATTTATCTTGTTACTAGCTGATGATATTGCCTTGTTATCAGAAACTCCTGTTGGACTCCAAACCCAGTTAAATAACCTCCATAATGCAGCTACAAGGCTTCAACTTAAGATAAATATGGAAAAGAGCCGCATTGTAGTTTTTCGAAAAGGTGGATACCTGGCAGCAAGGGAGAGATGGTTTTTAAATGGAGAGACAATGGAAGTTGTGAATTGTTACAAATATCTTGGCATCTGTTTCACTACCCGTCTTAGTTTTTCGCCTGCCTGTCAGGACCTTGCGAGCAGAGCAAAACATGCGGTACTATGTATATTGAGAAAATTGTATATGCTTAATAACAACTCTTTGGTTGTGTTACTTAAACTTTTTGATGCGCAAGTCCAACCAATTGCTCAGTATGGAGCAGAGTTATGGGGTATGGATAAAGCTGTTGCTGAAATAGAAAAAGTTCACTTGTTTGCTTTAAAAAGATTCTTGGGAGTGCAACCTAAAACGCCAAATGATTTTGTATATGGGGATACAGGTCGATATCCTATGTACATCAACTCCTATTTACGATGTATTAGTTACTGGTTGAAAATTCTACGTATGGATGAGAAAAGATTACCATATAAGGCATATAAAATGTTGCTTAGTTTAGAATTAAAAGGTAAGAAAAATTGGGCGTCAGACATTCGAGATTTTTTTGTATCAAAATGGGTTCGGGTTCGTCTGGGTCAATCAAGGTGTGGAAAATGTCAATATCTTTTTAAAAGAACTACGTCAAAGGTTGATTGATAACCGATGGCAAAAATGGGAGGAACACGTTCAAAATAGTGACAGGTATGCTTTTTATAGAACATTTAAATCATCTAGGAATTGTGAAGCGTATCTTTTGCTGGACATTGATAGACATTTGAAGACCTATATGGCAAGAATGAGATTTGGAATAGCCGAGATATCCGCACAGAAGAATCGGTATACTAATGCTGATGAAGATGCTATTATATGTCCATTGTGTAAGAATGCCAAAGAGGATGAACAACATTTTTTGCTGTGCTGCCCGGTCTTCCAGGATTTAAGAAATGATTTATTCCCCCTAAATATCTAAAAAGCCCATGCCTGTTTAAAGTTGTATTGCTCATGGCAAATCGGAACGAAATTATATTGAAGAATGTTTGCATATATTTGTATAAAGCATTTAAAAGACGCACTATACTACTCAGCTAAAGTATTCTTAGATTACCAGTCAGAATGGATTAATGCTCAACTGTCATGTCATTTGATATAATTGCCTAACTATTCGCTGTTTACGCAAAAGTGTATTGTCCGTGTATT
>JAFLJL010001004.1:55000-57500 GCA_018398815.1 Conus ventricosus
GTGGTGTGTGGGGTGTTGTGTGCGTGCGTGCGTGCTGCGTGGGGCTCGGCGGGTGGGTGGTTTGTTATGTGTGTGTTTGTTTTTTTTTGTCTTTTTGTTCCACTTTTTTGTACACCCAGTGTCACTGCACTCACCCAACTTTCCGACCCCTGTCCACACCAAAACTCCCTGTCCAGGCGCCGACTCAGTACTGGCAACCCGGGGACATCAACATAAAATCTTTTGGGACAACCCATAAAAGGAACACGCACTGCTGCCGATTTCACTACAGGGTTTCAAGCACCTTTGTGACCCACATAAAAGGGACACCACCAACAAAGCCCCCACTTACAACTTTTAATCCCCAGTCAAGGAACCGGCAAGTTAGCTCGCCTCCGGAGGGCGCCACCACTCCCGTCAAAACTGCAGCCCAATAAATTCCAATCCCGGGGGCCCCCGACGAACCAAACCAAGACCACGACGTGGGGGGTAATAAAAAACCATGTATGCGTATTCAAGAGAAGAAAAAGAAGAGGAGAGAAAAGGAGAGAGAGAGAGAAGAGAGAGAGAGAGAGAGAAAAGAAGAGAGAAACGGGAAGAGACAAGGAGGGAGGGGGGGGGAAAAAGGGTAAAGGGGAGAGAAAAGGGGAGAAAAGAGGGGGGAAAGGGGCAGAGAGAAGAGGAGAGAAGGGGGGGGGGAGAGGGAGAAGGGGGAGGGGGAGAGATAGACAAAGAGAAGAGAGGGGAAGTGAGAAAAGAAGAAGGGGGGAAGGGGAAAGAAGAAGAGAAAAGGAAGAGAGAGAGAGAGAGAGAGAGAAGAAGAGAGAGAGAAGGGGGGAGAAGAAATTTTGCCCACGGCATAGCTCGGTGTTCCAACAGCCCCGGTACCTAAATCTACGGGAAAGAGTCACCACCAACTTTCATGAGACCCCCCACCAAAGGGACCCGCATGCACTGTCTCCACTTTGGGTTCCCACGACGCCGAAGGGACGGACGGTCTTAAATGAACGTGGTGGGCCACCCGAAGGTAAGGGCGGCTCACGCCCAGCTCCGCGACACGCATGTATTGTCGTCAAGAGGTTAAGCGGTAAACGTCCGCATATCTTGAATCAAAAAGGCACATGACCACTCCGAAGCGACCGGCGGCGCGCGTCTCCCCCGGGGGGTTTCCCGGACGACCTGACATTGACTGCCCGGGATGCATGGCGGGGCTGTTGCTCTCGCGGGAGGCGGGGGGCAATGCCATTGGGGGGGCACAAAAGGGGAAAACAAAAAAAAAAAAAAAACCCCAAAACCCGGGGATTTGATGGACCTCACAGCAACACAAAGCAAGAACAGCAACAACAAAAAACAAGGCGCACACCCGAAAAAGAGTCGCCGTGGATACTGCAAACACCCACTAAACCCCCACCCATCTCCTCAATCCCCCCAAAAACCCTAAAAGTGCCACAAAAATATTGAGAAAAAACGAAAAACCAAGACAACTCATTTTTGAGGAACCTAACGTTTTTTTCCACCAATGGCAATCGGGTCTATTGTTTCCCATCCAAAGGCAAACATTGCGCAAGTAGTGTGATGTTCATTTGTCTCTCTCTTTGTGTGTTGGGGGGTGTGGGTTTTTGTGTTTTGGGGGGGTGGTGTGTTGTGTGGTGTGTGTGGGTTTTTTGTTGTGGTGTGTGTTTGGGGGGGGGGGGTTTTTTTTGGGGGTTTTTTTCCCCCTTTCCTTCTTTCCCCCCCCCCCACCACCCCACAAATACACAACACACACACACAAAACCCCCCACACACACACACACACAACACAAAAAAAAACCCAAAAAACCACCACCCACGCACGACCACCCGCACCCGCACACCAACCGCACAACAAAAAGCACCCCTGCCAAAAAACAGACCCCGCACCGGCCGCGACAAACAACAACCAAAAAACAAAACAAACAACAACAACAACAACCAACACACACACACACACACACACACACACAAACCCCCACCCCAAAAACACACACACACACAAAACCCCCAAACCCCCCCCCCAACCCCCCCCCCCAAAAAAAAAAAAAAAGGCCCCATTTTTTTTAAAGAATTTTCCCTCCCAAAATTACCATTTCTGATTTTTTTAATGGAAAAACCATTTAAACAAAAAAACAGAAATTAAATAAAAGAGGGGGAGAATAAAAAATTTTTTTTAAATTTTAAAATAGGGGGGGGAACGAGAAGAGAAAGAAAGAGTGAGAAAAGGGGGGGGGAAATGATTTTTTGGGGGGGGGGGGAAGAGGAAGGGGAGAGGGAGAGAGGAAGGGGAGAGAAGGGGGGGGGAGAGGGGGGAAAAAGATTAGAGAGGACGAGAAATTTTTAAAGGAAAGATTTTTTCGGGGGAAAAATTCCCGCATCAAAAAAATTAACGTTTAAAAAAAAAAAAGGATTTAAAGGGGGATGTTTTTAAATAAGTTTTGAAAAAGGGGTTTTGGGGGGAAGGCAGGGGAAAAGGGGGAGGAAGAAGGAGGGGGGGGGAAAGGGG
>JAFLJL010001005.1:5000-42700 GCA_018398815.1 Conus ventricosus
GAAAATTTGATTTACATTAAAATCTTACGACAACAAAAGGCCACGGCCTCAGACATTCAGCTCTTTACTGATCGCATAAACGAACGCATACGTATAAAAAAAAAAAGAGAGTTCTTGTTTCTTCTTTTTTTTTTTTAGATCAGGATGGGTTGGGTGCTGACGCCGTCGGAACAGACGACTCGCTTTGGGTAGAAGTATGACAAGGACCGCGCGTTTGGGAGTACGTGTGCACCCGCGCCCCGTCCGTACGGAATCCCACGTTCGTCCCGTACCCGCACTCGCGGGTCGTAAGTACGTCCAAGTATTTTTGTTTGGTCAAGTCGTTTTGTCTCTGATTGATCCCTTTGCTACTGACTTTGTTTTTTTCCGGACCGAAACAAAAGTACGTTTTGGAACACAAGGCCACGATTCCGTCCCCTTTGTACTCCTCTTTGAACAGCCCCGGCTCTCGTTTGTCCCTCTTTTTTCTACTAGAGCAACAAGGTCTATTCCCCTTTTCCTCATCCCACCGCCCCAAAGCATCGGCGAACTCGCCCTTGTGCTCCTCGCACGCCAGAGCCGGGAACCACAGGTCGTACACCCCGGTAAAATTCGGCCCTCAGCTCGGGTTTGATCACGGACCCCAAGTCCGGCCCGCTCAAGGCCATGTACAAGGAATCCGTGTCCATTTCGCACAGCTGGTAATCGGCTCTGGAGACGAACCGATCGATCAGGTCGTAATGGAACTCCAGCATGCGCAGTTTGGCGTACTGGTAGAACGAAAAATCCGATCTGCATGGGCAAGTTCCAACGCAAGGGCTCTTCGTCGTCTCTACCCTCCTGCAGATCCTCTGCTAAGGGGTTAATTTTCGGAAGAGGGGCTCGTTGATCAGACGAGCGGCTTCGTCGGGACTCACGAAACTTACGTCTCTATGCGTGGCTACGTTGGTCACCGTCTTGCCGTAGGCGCTATTGCCCATGAGTTTGAACGACTCGGCCAGGATCTGCTTGTCCGGGTGGGCGTCCCCTTGCCTCCTGGCGTCCGAGACGGCCTCCCCGAACGGCCTGAAACAAGCCGCGGGTCGGTACTCCACTACCTGTTGCACGTCGGTGACGCGCAGGCCGTGGACAAGTACCACCGCAACAGAGGGGTGATCAGCATGATGGCCTTACCGAAGTAGCTACCCACCAACACTCGCCTGGGCTGGGACAACAGGCCGTGCTCGATCGCGTAAGAACGCATGAGCTCGCCGATGTCCTCTCTGGTCACGACCACGTTTTTGAAGACGGGCTGGAGCTCGGAAAAATGCTCCCTCAGACTCCGGGCACCTCGATATCGCACTGGACGATCCCGAACAGAGAACCTTTTTTTACGGCCTCGACGACCGAGGTGACGGTCACATCCTCTCCATCGTCATGGAACGGGCTTTTGAGTTTGGGGCATTTACGTCGTAAGAAGCGACGCAGGTCGCGATCGGCCCTCTTCGTGGCCGCCCACTCGCACTCCCACATCTCCACCACGCCCACGCCCACCTCCTCCCTCAGGTACCTGGTGGTCTCCGCGGTACGCGCCCTCAACTCGGCCATGGACTTGCCGCTGTACGGGTGGGTCGCGTAGGCCTCGGTCGCGCGACACGCGTGCCCGTGGTGGACGCACCCGTGGTACTGAAAGCACGTCCTATCCCTCTGGTCCCACCCGTCCACCCGGACTCTCCGCTCGCCCAAGCACCTCTCTTTTCCGTTGAATTTGTGCCTGAGCGTTCTACCCTCTTTATGAGCCACCCATTCTAGCCATTCCCGAGCTTGTTGTCCGAATTTGTCGCATTTTTCGGCCCTGAAAGCGTTGGACTTACGACGCCTGACGAACCCGCCCGTGGGCTGCTCCCTCATCAACGCCCACAAGTACAGGGCGTTACAATCGAAGCCCAGTAAACGGGAAGCGAGTTTGCCGCCCCGTACTCGCGTCACTCCCTTTTCGTGGTACCTGTGGAAAATCAACGACGGTCCCCCTACTATCTGCGCTCGCATCTCCTCGTGCAGGTCGGCGTGCGAGGGTCCCGCTAAAGAGAAGTGGGCGTCGGGGAAGACGAGGGAGAGTCTGAAACAGGTATTTGAGGGTGATGCCCGGAATGCCCACCCCGTCCTTGAGCATGTCTATACCCAAACCCCTGTAAAACTCTACTTGTTTTTCTAGGGCCTCCAGGAAGGGGACTACGTCCAGGTTATTATACCAGACGAGAAAGTCTCTGAACGCGCTCATTCCCTTTTCGCACCACACGGAGAGGCAGTACTCGTAATCTTCCTCCGACATAGTGGTGCCCTTTAAGGCGCTATCGAACGCCTCACGCGGGGGGAGCCCGGGCAGGTCGAGGTCGGTCAGGGTTTTGACGTACGAATAAGGGAAGAACCCCTTGCTCTGACTCACGTCGTACGCCCTAAGGTACTTATCGTAAGAATACCCGGGCGCTAGATAATACTGGATATCCAAAAATTTGAGTTTGGGAGTGGACACGCACTTAAACTGATTGCCTTGCTTGATCACGTAACGCAGCTCTCCCTTTTCTCCCTCCTCTTCCTCCTCTTGCCCCTTAACACCAGGTTTCTAAACAGGTAAGGTTTGATCAGGTTTAGGTCGTAAGACGAACTATTGAACCCGATCACGGGCAGTTCTTTCAAGTAATCGTCTAAAAGACGCGTCATTCGTTCGGGGGTCAAATCCACGGGGTTGGTCGTGGTTCGAATCTGATCGTACACCCCGCTGAATTCCCCTCTTTCAGCAGGTCGTTAAGCCTTATCCGACGCGGCTCGAAGGTGCGCCAGCATGCGGTCTACCAGGTCCTGCGGGTCGCCCTCCGACACGAAGCACTCGGGCTCCTCGAACCCGGGCACGTTCGCGCACACGCTCACGGACAAAGGGACGTGCTCGTTCAGGTACTTGGTCTTTTCGGTTTGCCTCTTATCCCCCTCTTTAGCGGTACCTGAAACGCTTCGAAATCGTACGTCGCCCTATACGGGTACACGTAATTCGAAGGGGTTCGAATCCCGTTGTCCGCCAAAGTCTCCAAGGGGGTCATAGGCCGCTGGTACACGCCCCCGAATACACCTGCCTCGCCTTACCCCCGCAATACCTTTCGTGTTGCGATAAGTCTTTCAGCTTTTTCCACTGCTTCCCGCATGAGGGGCATCCGAAAGAGCTAGTGGCTTTGTTTAGGTCGGAGACGTAGCAAAAATGGTTTTTGTACAAGAGTACCCTCATGCGGACGGAGTCGACCCTGGGGCTTCTACGACGAGGTACGAAACAGCCCCTCCTCCTCCTCGTCCAAGGAGAACACGTCTACGGCCACGTCGAAGAGGCGCTCCAACCGAGGCAGGTCGGCCAGAGTCACGCCCCCGAATTGCCCCGGGGGGTCCCGGGGGGTCCAACGCCGAACCAACTCCTTCACCGGAGTTTGTAAACTCTTTACAGGAGCCCCCCGGTGCAGGGCCAGGCAACGAAAAAAACAAGGTTATCTTCGTAAGGAAAAAAATGCTTCTTATCCTCTATCAGGGGGTACACGCCCCTGTTGGACAAAAGCCGAGGGGGAGGGGTGATCGCAACACCTGATCGAGAAATCCCTGAGCGGATTCAGGTAAAAGCTGGTCGAAGTCAAACAACGCACCGTCCAGCGTGAGTCCGGCCGCTGTTGCCTCGCGTACTCTAACAGATCCTGATTTTGGAGCTCGGAAATAAAATCCCGAAAATCCCGTTCGTTTTGAACGAGACGGGGGGCGTCTAAAACCCTAGCGTTATTTTGACTAGCGTGAAAGAACCTAAAGGCCCCCGTCTCTCTGTTTTGCAGCACGAAAGAGTGCGAAAAATTGATTTTAAATTTTTTCTTTTGAGACTCGAACGCGTCCCGCAACTCCTCTTCCCAATCCGGGGGCACCGTCCCGTCCCCCCGCCAACGCACGTTGTACATGGACTGATTGGGCCCGGTGTAAGAATGGGTTCGAATCGCCCCCCAATTGTCCCTATAGACGGCCGCCAAATCCGGATCGTCTATCGTCACCCCTTCCCACCCGTCCGCATCATCTTGTTTTTCCTTTTCCTCCCATTTCGAGCGTTTTACAGTAGGAGGGGGGTTGGGGCTGTGAGGCCGTTTTCTTTTTTTTTACCGCGACAGCCGTTTTCTAGGTGCCTTTTTAAAACCCAATTCCGGGAAAACCGTGCGCCGCACTCGGCGCAGGTAAGTTTTTTTCCGCGACAGCCGTTTTTTAGGTGCCTTTTTAATGTCCAATGTTTGGAAAACTGTGCGCCGCACTCGGCGCAGGTAAGAAACTTACCACTACCCCCTACAGTATGCTCGTTTCGCAAATGCGCCTCTAACCCATCCCGTTCCTCGAACTCCGCTTTGCAATGGGGGCAGGTATAGCGGGAAGGACCCGCCGTGGGCTGATACATGACAAAAAAAAAACAACACACACACACACACACGGTAAAGGTATATCTTGATACAGCGCCCTCCGCGCGCGATCGTTATATCAATTTTTTTTTTCCACAGCAAACTTCGTTAAAAAAAAAAACATGCACCAAACACAGTCACTAAATATGATTAAACACCGCGCATGCACGATACAGTTTTTTTTTTTTCAGACACGGATAAAACGAGGCCCGTCACCCCATACGAGCCGCGTTATAGCGCATACTACAAATTATTGTTTTACAGCAAAACTTTGACTGGTTATTACAGCATGCATCAAACAAAAAAAAAACCGCGTCTCTATCCGCGTAGCACAACAACAACCACAAAAAAAAACTATTATTTAAAACGCAATGACCAAAACACGCGCGCATGCACACGCATACACGAATCGTTTCATCCCACGCATTCGATCCGAACATACGCGCAAAAACTCATTAAGTTAACCGGAAAACGATTAATAATCAAGCGTCCAAAAAAAAAACGCACTCAACGCATCATCAAACACTAGTACGCTACACACACACACATACACACACAAGCGCGCGAATAGTATAACGTGGTAGGAACTAATTAAATCAATGCCTTATTGAAACTAACAAACGAAAAGAGTTCACAAACCTCGTCGTTGAAAAAAGAAAAAGGGACGCTACACACACACACAAAAAAAAAAAGCTATACACCGCACACGCACACAGTTAAAAAAAAAAAAACTAGAGTCACCACATATTTTTTATGTACACAATGCCGCGTCCCCTTGCGCCCGTGTCTGCTTCTTTTTTTTTTTTCACTTTTGTGTGTGTATGTGTGTTCAGTCTCGCCCCCTGCACCGAAGGAAAGTCGGTTCTCCTTTCGTTTCAGGGTCGATCAGCAGCCCGTCGGAGTCCGTCTCCACTCTGATCAACGTTAAAAAACTGCCCAATTTTTACACCGAAACTTTAAACAGTAAGCGTCCCACAAGTTCTGCCACAATAGCGTCTCCAGCGGAGAGTACAGGAGCCCTTCGTAGTTGATGCAAGCAGCGCCGGCGTTTTCCGCGAAGGCGTCGAAACCCCCTCTTAGGCGACGACGTTCGTCGGCAGCCCTATGCTTCGTTTGATCAGTCCAATCGTTGAAACACAAGTATATGGTGGTCAGCACGAAGCAAGAGTCAGCGCAAGCCTTTAAATCGTCCAACAAAGCCAACGCGAGCTCGTCAAAGTCACAGAGGGCTTTTTTCACTCCCTCATTACACCTCATCGCCCGTCTAACAAACACCCACCCAGCGTCCGTTTCTGCGTCTAAGTCTCGAAAATGATCAGTCTTTGCTTCGTCCTCTATGGCGGCCTTCACGCACGGGAACAGTCTTCTCCACAGAAATTCGTATAAGGACTGCGATAAAGGAGATCTGTCGATTAAAAGGCGACTCTCTTTGGCCGTAGTCGCCCTAGTGATGAGGTTTAGCCAATAACCCGTAGAAATACCCGACTGCGCGCAATCCGTAGGCGCCTCAGGAACGTCTTTTAAAAAAAAAATACACTTTTGTCACCGTGCCAGGATCCGTTTCCACGTAGGCGTAGTCACTTCGGCTTTTGCTTTTTTCAGCGTTTATAAACGCGGTTTTGCCACAAGCCGCTTGTCCCTCGATCGCTTCTAAACTGAGCAAATTCCCCATTTTTTTTTTTTTCTCAAGGGCGAGCCAAACTATTGAAAAAAAAGAAGAAGACTGAAACACACGCGGAATTGTTTTTTTTTTTTTTTGGTGTGTCTTCAAACGCTCACGCTCGGTCACTCCGTTGTTGTTTTTTTCCCCACCACCCTCCTCCTTTTTTTCTTCTCGGCCGGCTCCCCTTTTTCCTTCTTCGGTTTTTTGTCCGTAAATGAGCGAGAAATAAAATCGCTCATCTCCCGCAGAGCCTCCCATTCGTCGTGGTTAAGGGCTATTCCCTTTTTCGTGGGTACATAGCCAGTCTCTCTCACCTCGTCGTCGGACGAAGAAGAAGAAGAAGAAGATGGAGCGACGTAGCGTCTGATGTGGAGCAGTTTCACGCCTTTCCACTCGTTAACCGCGGCAAAGGTATTCCGCAGTCCCAGTCTAGATCTATAGAGTTTTTGCCCTCGAATATCCTTTTCTACCTTATTCATCTTGGGCCGCGTTGAAAAAAAACTTTCAAAGTCCGGAACAGCGGGTTGACATCCGCGCAGAAGAGAAAGGGAGAGTCACTCCAACAAACGCAGGCTGGTTACCAAGTAGTAGTTGGTGAAGGCAGGAGGGAGATGTAGGGGGGTGGAGAAGCGCGTGCCAGTAGCGAGTGAGCCCGATGCCGTCCCCCCGCCGGCACGGGGACTATAATATACCCCTTTTTTCTTGGCACCCGCGCGTCATCAGTCGACAGCCTTCTGCGCCCAAACTGACGCTGCGGGTTGGTCGAGCGGGTACGACCCTCTTTGGCCGCCTTTAAGTCTTCCAACATAGCGCTACCTACAGCCAGCAACGCTTTAAGCTGTTCCTCTTCCAGCCTGACTACGGTCCGGGATCGGACGGTTCGACCTCCCTTCACGTCGTCCCCGGCGCGTGTGAAACGTTTGAGGCGCACTCTGAGAGCCCCGCTCCTCGTTCCCCTTTTGGGCTTCTCCACGTCCACGAACAGGTTTCCCCCTAGCGCGTAGTAGTCCATAGTCGTTGATGAGCGCGTTTTACTAACTGTAAGACCCTTCTGTCGTTGCGGCCGGGGCGTAGGGGATCGAAAGGGGCTAGTAAGCCGTAATGGACAGCCCCCGGCTCCTGGCCACCACGAAATACACGACGTAGAGACCGCACGTAGAGCTGGCGACGCTCTGGATCGTTCTGGAGTTATACCTCGTGGGACGGGAAGAGTTGCGTCTTATAAACTCTCGGATAGTTTCGTGAAGCGGGGGAGTCCGAAGCTATCGAAGTAATCCGCCCCGCTCAATCCGTCGAAATAAACGCCCACCCAATGCTCCCCCGGCCCTCGGCTCGAGTCCGTGTTGATGACGTAGGCGCTCGGAGGGTCCGGGAGACTCTAAACGGCAGCAAATCTTGGGGAAACACCCCCGGAAACACCCGTCGGGCCTCCGGGTGCGCGTCAGCAGCTCGCGGATTTGAACGTCGTTCATACTGCGAAGTCCGTCAGCACCTGACGGCTTTTGTCAATCTCAATCACCCCGTCCAGCTCCCCGTAGACGATCACTACCACGGCGTGGGGCAGAGCTTGGCTGAATTTCAACTCCAGGCGCATCGGGGAGCTTCTGACCAGCTCGAACTGATCCCCGTCCAGCAAGCTGGTGTCAGATCGAAGCAGTACAGGGCGTAACCGCCGCCGAAGGCACTCATGGAAAACCCCGCGCCGTTATTCTTGTGGATGAGGCCGGCCCCTTCCAGCGTGGTCATGTACGCCCTGGCGACCCGCTGTCCTTGGAAGTCCGGGGTCAGTGGCTTGGCCGGAACGTGCTTCCCGTCCACAGTGACCCCCACAAAATTCAGGTGGTAGTGCCGAAAGTTGAAGGGGTTTTTGCCGTAGCGGCCGTTTAAGGCCGCGCTGTCCACCAGGGCCACCACGATCCGGTTGGGGTCTGGCTCAGGAACAGGTTGTCCTGGATGGCGCTCACGTTGCCCGTGGGGACTGCGAAGTTTTTGATCACCACCCTCTTTACAGATACTTGGCCGTACCCTTTTCCAGCGCTTTGGCGTGTGCCAGCGTGATGGCCGGGTTCACCTTGGCCTTCCTGACGAACAGGCTACAGTGGGTGATGACCGCGCGGGCGTCGGGGTTGTCGCCGCCCTCCATGAGGCAGAAGGCGTTTTTGGAAGGGGTCAGGCGGATCTTGACGTCGACCCCGTTCAGCAAGTAGCGTTCCTGGGCCATCAGATCCGTGTGCAGCCTGCCCATCAGGTCCATGATCCGGCTCTGAGCGGCGGCGGCTCTCCTAGTTACTAATCCTTTATTGTTATCCCCGGCCGTGTCGTCCATATGCCCGGGCGAGTCCTTCGCGAACAGAGCGCCTTCCAGGTAGCCGCGCTTATGCGCCTCCCCGTTGTAGGTCAGCAGGGTCTCCAGGTAGGCTCTGTAGGGGTAGGTATTTTCGGAATTGGTCACCAGCGCGCCGTTCAGCGACATATCTACCTGCGAAAAAAGGCTGTGCAGGAAATTGTTAACCGGACTGACGTTCTGGGCGGCGTCGAGGTCGGTGCCATCTCCCTTGGTAACTTTGACTTGCAAGTGTAAAAAGGTGTTGGACAAATCCGTCAACTCGGAGGAGCCGCCCGTGATGACGAATTCGATGGGCGCCCCCGGAGACAGGGTGGCTAGGGGGTACACTTCTACGTACTGCCCCCGTTTCACGGAGGTTTGGGAGGGGGGTAGGGAAAACAAGTCCAAGCCCGAATGCACGCTCTCCGCGGACAATCTGTGTAAAAAAGCCATTATATCCGAAAATGTCCCTGTGGTTGCCCCCCTTCGTCGTCTTCTTCTTCTTCTGAGACCCCCCTTTCTTCCTCTTCTTCTTCGGCGGCGGTGGCGCCAGTGCGACTGCCGCCGCTGGCGATGATGCTGCTCGTCCCACGGCTCGCTGAAATAAGCGCCCTCCCGCCTCGCGAGCCCGTTTTTTAAAGGACGCCTCCAGGTTCCGGCCGCGAAGCGCGTCTTGGGCCAGCTCTAATCCGGACCTGGCCCCTTCTCTCAGCAAAGCCTTGCCCCCTTTTTTCAGCAAAGGCATCACCATACGCCCCAGGCCAGCCAACACGTTGCCCAGACCCCGGCCTCTGTACGTGGGGGTCCCCGCGAACACGGGGAGGCCGGATCCGGCCTGGTGGCAATAATAATCCTCGTACGCGCATCGCGTCATTTTTTTTTTTTTTACATGAGAAGGGGTCGACGAGGGCGTAGGTGGAGCGTAGCCACTGTGTGTCCGCTGGAAAATGACAGAGTCTTTCCCGTGTCCGCGCTTAAAACCATTTCTACGGAGCTAAACTGGGAGCGACTCAGAGGCACGTAGTGGGTTTGACGTATATCTGGTGATAGGTTTCGGCTTCCATGTCGCCGCGTTGGATGATGGGTAGGGCGCGTAGGAGAGGGGCCATCACGTCACCCACGGGCCTGGGGCTGGCCAGGTCGCAGTAGACGAAGATGCTTTTAAAACTCTGATTCACGTCCATCATGCGCGGGCACGGCGCGGTGGTCTTGCCCTTGTACAAAAGAATTTCCGTCCCTAGGATCCTTTTTAACCCGGGCCCAATTCTAAAAACGACCCTTTGTCCTCCATGACGATCGCCGCCTTTTTCGTGTAGGCGTTGTACTCGAACCTCAAGGGCGAGTTTCTCTTTCTCTTTTTGTTGGAGGATGATACTAAAAGGCGGTCCTTTTCCTCTTCCACGGCTCGGTTCAATTCGCGGATAAAGTGTTCGTTAGTGGGGTAGAGACCCTCGCTGACGCGAATGGTTATTACCGTAGGGGGTCGATACGACCCGGATCCGGAACGGGACTCCGCGGGGTTGATGCGAACAGGCGCCTCCCGTTGGGATTTCAGATCGGGGGTGGTGTATTTCATCCATAACGAGTCGCCCGTCACGTTCAGGTACTTGTTACTGAACTGAATTTCCGCCAGTCCCACTTCCCAGTCGCCGTTCAAATCGATTTCGTTAGGCAGCTGGGTGACGAAATGTCCGGCGTGGTTGTCCGGAAAAAAATTGCCAGAACTATTGCTAGGCAACGTCAAATAAAAGGCCATTTTTAATTCCTGTTGATCGTCGGAGAGGGAAGCAGATAGCCCAAACACGAGCCCAGGAGCGCCGTCCACAATTGAGTAGAGCCCACGCCTCGAGTCAAGTTAACCAAGGAGGCGATCACCACGGCGTAAATAAGTACTATTTGAGCGAAGAAGACTATTTCGCCGCGCGGAAGGGCACTCCCGAAGACGTTCCAAAGACGAGATCTCCTTTCCGCCGCCGCCCCCCTCCTCTCTCCTCCTTCCTCATTCATCTCCGTATATCACGCTCGTCGATCCACGAGTTAAAGGACGGGGGATACCCCACCATTTCACCAGGTACTTGGTATCGCCACGCCGATCTCGCTTCGTCTTCAAGACTGCCTCTATTCTATAGGTCTCCGGCTCACCCACTCTCTGAAGCTCCCGTTCGTAAAACGACCCTTTCACCTCCTCGTCGGCCAAATCTCTGATCCTGTAGGTGAAGGGGGGTCGTAGGAAGCGCCTCCGTCACCGTAAACAGTTCTTCCGTCCAGGAGGGGAGGTAGCCTTTTTTAAAGGCGCGTCTGGCCTTGCTAAGACGCACTTTATCCCCTATTTTCAGTTTCCTTCTTTTTCGCCCCTCCCTGATGATGACGATGGGTAGTAAAGCCGTACAGGGTCTGCCAGACGCGTTCCTGATTGCGGACGTTGACGTCTACGGGCCTGGCTCTGATGCTGCAGTGAAACGATCGATTGTAAGCGTCCACCAAATCGTCCAGCACGTCGGCGTAGGTCAGGGTGTTAAAATGAGTAAAATACCGCCACAGTTTCTCTTTCAACGTCCTGTTAAAGCGTTCCACTACAGAGGCTTTGATATCTTCGTTCTGGGACACGAAAAAATGAATGTCGTTGTCCCTCAGGTATTTCTGAAAGGCGGCGTTTACGAACTCGGACCCCTTATCCGTCTGCAAGGCTCGGGGTTTCCGTCCCTCCTCTTCTTTCAGTTTTTTCAGCACACCGTCCAACGCCGATACCAGCGTGACCCCCCTTTTGTCTTTCAAAGGTACGACCCAGGCTCGTTTACTAAACACGTCTAAACACGTCAGCAGGTACACGTAGCCGTCGTTGTGTTTTTAATGGAGCTGACGTCGATCAGGTCGCATTGCCATTGAGCGTCGATGCCGCTCACGATAGTCTTCCTGCGCGGAAAGCGTTTGACGACGCGTTTATGAAGAGTGTAGGCGTCTTGATAGCTCAACCAATCCCAGACCGTCTTCGCGTCCGAACCGGAAGCGTTTTTGAGGGCGCGAACGCCCCCGTAGGCCGCGGGATGAGCGGGGTAAAATACAGACGTTCTAATTTCCTATTTTTTCCCAGGGGACGTCCCCCCGTTTTCTTTTTCTCTTGTCTTTCTTCCGTCTCCCTTTTTCTTCCTCTTCTTCGCGTTGGTCCTCTTTCCGTTTTAAGAGCGAAGGGGATGCTGTCGCTAAGAGACGAGGTTGAGGGTCCTCGTCCCCTAGAAAGTCTCGACGGGCCGGATTGCCTATCCATTCTTTAGGCGCGTTCATACGTCTCAAAGCGCCCGCGAACGCTCGCCACCCTTCCGGATCCGGCTGTCCTTTCCTGCGTCTCAGCGCGTCGTTGACCAGGTCGGTGAGATTGGATTTTTCCAGCACCTTCCCGCTCAGGAGCACTTCCCCTTTATCGTTCCAAGCGAGGTCGCGGTCCCGTTTAATGCGGTTCAAGAGCAAGGAGGCTTTTTTTTCATGGTTTTCGGGACGCTCTCCAACACTTCCCGGACGACGACGTCGCCTTCCTCCTTCCTCTCATCCTCCTCTTCTTCTCTCATCCGCTGATCAGTCGCCGTCGCTGCGGTGGCGGAGAATCGCCGCTGTTGCTGCGAGGGAGAGCTCTTATATTGATTGTAACGTCTTAAAAAGCGAAAAAGCAGTTGCTGTAATTCAGAGGCTTTTCCATCGTCATCTTCGTTCGTTTCAGTAGGCGCGTGGAGCACGTTCGTCATATCCCCGTCTAGCTTCCTCAGGCTTTCCTTGGTGGCGTCCGGGACAGGCTCCGAAAAAGTGTCCAAGACCCTTGGGTCTACCAAGACCATTCGTTTGGCCATTCTACAAAAGACTGGAGATCAAGCCCAAAACAGGCTTCAGCAGGAGCGGGAGAAAACCCCCTTTTTGCAAAATCACTTTCGTCTTTTTCAGGGACGTTTTCTTTTTGGACAGCTCCCTTAACGCCCGTTTGTGCTTGCGCAGGTTCTTCTTCTGCGTGGGCGTGAGGGGCACGTTGCCTTTTAACACGTTCAGGCAACATTCGCACAAAAATCGCAGTAGGTCCGGTTGGGCCGAATTTAGTATCGCCTTGACGGCGGGAGGCTTGGATACGGACAGCATTTTCAGGGTGGGGCTATATTTTTTGATTCTGTCCGTCATGTTCCTTTTTTTTTTACTTGGGCACGTACACGATCTGACGATCGATCGGAAATACGTTGGTCCGCAGCCGATACAGGTCCGGGTGCTCTGCTTCAGGTCCACTAACAAATAGCCTGGGGGCGTTGCGTGGCGTCTTTATAAGCGTCTAGCACGTACTTATGGTTTCCGGTCGCATCTGCCTGGCTAAGACGGCGATTGGGTGGCGTCTCTAGGATTCTTGAACAGGACCAGATAGTGGCTATTCAAATGAATCGTTCTGATTTTCTTGTGAAAGAGGTTCTGGGTGATATAGATCACGCTCACGTCTCTGTGATGGCTCTGTTGAGTAAAGATCTTGGTTATTCTGTCGTCCGTTTGACCCATAAGATCGTCGATGACCAATAACCTCCTTATCCCGGGCTGCCATTCCTCCACATCGGAAGACCGTCGATCAGTTTGGCGTTCGGTAGGTCTCTCAGGTGGTCCTCCTGCCATTCCCCGTAACACCATACTACTTCTTCGGGTGGAGGTCGTATCATCTCGTCTTTGTAACGGATCAATTCTTTTACGAACCTCGTTTTTCCGGCCGAGGTCGGTCCGGCCACGACGCAGGTCAGGGGATGAATCCACGCTGGGTCCATGGTTATAAAAAACGGGATCGTAGGTGGTACAGGAACCTATATATCTTTCAAACTATAACGTAGGACCTTACTTTCGCGCGATTAAACGTTTTACAATTTCTTTTTCCCAGCCGGCAGAGGACCGTAAATTCGGATTAAACGACCGTCGGCAAGACACCGCCACCATCTGACGTAATGGTACTGGGAGGGAGGGTACGAAACGTCAGGCATTTTCCCAATTATCCCGTCAGTAGGACGCAAAATCTGACGTAAAAGAATGCGGTGTACGAAACGACAAGTAGTTCGTGTACTCCCCCCGTTTCTCGGTTAGTAAGGCGTCTATGCGTCTGGTAAATATTGGTGTAATTCCTATGACTCTCTGATGCGCTTTGTGCATACACATATGCGCACGGGCGTAAAAATGCCAACGCCAATCACGCGCGCACACACACATACTGACACACATACACACTCTCACGCAGTGTTTAACTACAGTTATTCGTTCGTAATCGAGCGTATTTTTTTTTAAACTGAGACAGTGCGCATACCTCGGACGCCCAAGACGCTCGAGTACGATGCGCGCGCCTGAAGTGGGTCACGTAGGCAGACAGACACGCACACGCGCACACATACACGCGCGCGCGCGAGCGCGCGGGCCTAGTAGCCCCTATACAACTTACACGCTACTCGCTGCCAAAAAAAAAAACCGGGGTTAAGACGTACATCCTTAATTCGAACGGACAGACACGCGCACACACAGACGCGCTTACGCACACGCGCGCGCGCACGTACGTTTAAAAACCCCAACTGTATATATATATTAAAAGAGAGAGAGAGAGACTGAGTATTATAGTACGATCGCCCTTTTTTTCTTTTTTCAATAACGTATATATATATATAAGAGCCAACACGCATTCAGAGAAACAGTCGTGAATATTCTCTCTCTCTGTCTCTCTCTCACTCACACACAAACAAACAGACAGACACACAGACAGACACACACAAAGTGCACACACATGCACGCACACATAACCGAGCCTTCCAACTCCTCGCTCTCTTCTCCGATTTTTTCAGTCTCGTACACATAAGCGTACGCGCGCGCATAAAAAAAGAGAAAAAGAATACAACAGAAAAAAATGCTTTTTAAAAAAATATATGTAAGCCGAGCCCTCCCGGCCTTCTCTCTCTGTGTCACACACACACACACACACACACACACACGCGCGCGCGTGCCGCGCGAACGCACGAACGTACACACAGAGACGCGCGCTCGCGCGCGCGGACGGGCGCTCGAGAGTATGATACGGGAGAAAGGGGGGAAAGGGGTTTGGCACGCGCGCCGCACGCGCGGGCAGCGAAGTATTAGAGAGAGCCTCCCAAGAATAGACCGGGTGACGTCATCGACCGAGTTTTTTTTTTCAGGGGAAGATAACTCTAATCTTACTTTCGATACAAAACCGCGCGAGAGTGCCGGCCCTTGATGGCCGCCATCTTGCGCCGAGATCTTGCACCCACATCCGGGTACTTCGCGTAAACAAACCGTGACCTCTGACCCCAGATTCCTTCTTTCTTCCCACTGGCTCGAGATCTGGCACCCGTTGTGGGGGGCAACGGGCGTGCAATATACTACTCATACACACACACACACACACACACACACACACACACACACACACACGCACGTACACACACATACACACACACACACACACACACACACACACACACACACACACACACGCACACACACACACATGCACACACACACACACACACACACACACACACACACACACACACACACACACACACGCACACGCGGGCGCGCGCACACACACACAGAGTCTCTCTCTCTCTCTCTCTCTCTCTCTCTCTCACACACACACACACACACACACACACACACACACACACACACACACACACACACACACACACAAGCAAGCACGCACGCACGCAAATACGCACACACGCACTTACGCATGTACATACTTACGCACTCATGAACGCACGCATGAACATGTACGCGCGCGCAAGTTCGGACACACACACACACACACACACACACACACACACACACACACACACACGCACGCACGCACGCACGCACGCACGCACGCACGCACACACACACACACACACACACACACACACACACACACACACACACACACACACACACACACACACATACACACACACACGTGCAAGCACGCTCGTGCACAGACTCACACGCAAACACACACACAGGGAATCTCTCTCTCTCTCTCTCTCTCTCTCTCTCTCTCTCTCTCTCTCTCTCTCTCTCTCTCTCTCTGGATGCAGTGTAAATGATTAATTTGTCATGTCGTGTGATTTGTTTGCATTATTTTGTGATTCATGTGAGTTACGAGTGTCTGAGAGATTCGATTCGGATCATATGCCTGTGGAATTTCATTTGATTTACATCAGGGATAATGCCAACTCGGAGATAAGTCCTTCTGAATACAGTTTTATATTGGAAAGGTTTGTATGGAATGAAGACCGTGCTGATGTGTTTATGAGTAATATTTCCATGCAACAGATTCAAGAAAAAATCAGCTATGCAGTTAGTGTTATTGATGTCAATGTAAATGAGGCGTTGAATGTTTTCAACACCTGCATCAAAGATGCAGCACAGTGTATGAAGAAAGAAATAAGAATTAATGATTCGAAATCAAAAGATTGGTTTGATGCTGAATGTCATGACAATAAAAAGAAAGTCCGAAATTTATATAGAAAATTTAATCGTACGCATGACGACAAAGATCGTGATTTCTATTGTTGGGCAAGACGTGAGTACAAACACTTGCAAAGGATCAAAAGGAAACAATTTAACAACGCATTGCTGACAGGACTGATTGCATCTATGGAAAATCAGAAAGAATTTTGGAAGAATGTACATCGAATTTCATTAAAAAGAAAACAACCAGTGAACAGCATCAGTATTGAAACCTGGTACGAACATTTTAAGTCACTTCTAAAGAAAGACGTAGATCCTAACAGCGGGTTACAACTGGATCATAATGAAGGAGAGGATGATTATTTAAGTCGTCCGATTTCAAAAGAGGAAGTAATGTTTGCTCTTAGAAAAATTAAGAAATGTAAAGCTCCTGGACCAGACGGTATAATTGGAGAGCTGCTGAGGTATGCTTGTAAAACTGACCTGATTATGAACTTTTTTGTAACCTTCTTCAATTCTCTATTTGATAAGGGAATTTATCCTGAACACTGGACGGAAAGTATTGTTCTACCACTGTATAAGAAAGGCAACGTGAATGATCCTAATAACTATAGAGGAATTTCTTTAAGTGACGCAAGTAGTAAATTATACAGCACTATTATCAATCGCCGATTACAGGAATGGGTTGAAGATAATAATATCACTGGCGAATATCAGGCAGGTTTTAAGCGCAATTATTCAACTGTTGATCATATATTTACTTTGATGGCTTTGGTGCAAAAACAGTTTTCTTTAAATCGTAAGTTGTATGTCGCTTTTATAGATTTTGAGAAAGCATTTGATTCTGTTAATCGAACTATTCTGTGGCCTATTCTCTTAAAAGCTGGTGTTCATGGAAAACTGTTTAGATGCATAGTTAGCATGTATTCCTGTGTTAAAGCTAAGGTTCGGTGTGGAGGAAATATGACTGACTACATTCAATGTACCTCAGGTGTAAAACAAGGGGATGTGTGCAGTCCTGTTTTATTTTTCTCTTTTCATTAATGAGTTAACATCAGATGTTGTTAGAAATGGAAAACATGGTGCACAATTTACTTGCGATGCTCTTGAGTTGTTTATTCTTCTCTTGGCAGATGATGTTGTTCTGATGTCTGAAACTATAATTGGCTTACAAACTCAACTAAATAATCTATCACGATCTGCATCTTCACTTCAGTTAACAATTAACATGTCAAAAAGCAATATAATTGTGTTTAGGAAGGGTGGGTTTTCAGGAATTAGAGAAAGGTGGACTTATAATGGAGTGTTTATGCCAGTGGTCAACGTATATAAATATTTAGGAATATATTTTTCAACGAAATTAAGCTTTACTTTTGCATGCAAGGATCTTGCCAGTAGAGCTAAGCGTGCACTACTATGTATCATGCAACACTTATCAAAATTAGAAAACCAGTCTTTGAAATTATTTATAAAATTGTTCGATTCTCAGGTACAGCCTATCGCTCAGTATGGAGCTGAAATCTGGGGTCTTTATGATTCTGCTGTTTATTGTGAAAATGTCCATTTATTTGCATTGAAAAAGTTTCTAGGAGTGAGCATGCGAACACCTAACGATTTAGTCTACGGCGAAGTAAACAGATATCCAATATATTTGAAATCTGCGACAGCTTGCATACGTTATTGGTTGAAAATAACACAAATGGACATTTCAAGGTTGCCCAGGAAAGCATATAATATGTTGTATGATTTGGATGGTAGAGGGAAAAGAAACTGGGTTTCTAACGTGAGGACTAAATTACATAAACTTGGATTTGGATATGTTTGGCTACAACAGAGCGTTGGGGACATAAATGGATTTCTTCGTGCATTTCGGAATTGATTGATAGATTGCAGATGGCAAGAATGGTCATGTATGTTCATGAAAGTGACCGATTTGCTTTTTATAGACAGTTCAAATCTATACATTGTGTGCCGGTATTTTTATCTATTGAAATGGATAATCATTTAAAATATATCATGACAAAGTTCAGATTAGGTATTTCTGATCTTTCTGTTCATTATTATCGTTATAAGAAGCATAACAAACTTGAACTGACATGTCCGCTTTGTAAATGTGCCGAGGAAAATGAAATTCATTTTGTGTTGTGCTGTCCCGCTCTAAGTGACATGAGGAATCAGTTCATTCATCAAAAATATTGTAGACATCCTTCTTCATTTCCACTTTCATTACTAATGGCATCTACAAATGAAACTACTGTAAAACGTTTCGCTATTTTCTTGTACAAGGCATTTAAAATTCGAAGTATAGCATGTAGTTAGGCATTGGTTGTTGTATGTTGTTTAATATTAAGTATGCTGTTATTTGTGGATGCCTAGATGTTTGATGATTTGCTTATGTCTGTCTGAAAAGATTTGATCTCAACACCCCCTTCATTAGGGGCCATGGCCTGTATGAATAAAACATCCGTATCCGTATCCGTATCCGTATCTCTCTCTCTCTCTCTCTCTCTCTCTCTCCTCTCTCTCTCTCTCTCTCTCTCTCTCTCTCTCTCTCTCTCTCTCTCTCTGTGTGTTGTGTGTGTGTGTGTGTGTGTGTGTGTGTGTGTGTGTGTGTGGTTTAATGCTGAACAATTAAGTAGTGGGGGAAAACAAGTGTAGGGTAACAATTCTTCCATCATTATAGTAATGACTTGGCAAAGATTTGAAATTAAATTTTTTTTTATAAAAATGAAAACCCTTCACTAGCTGCATGAGGAAACCATCGCAATCCCTATTGAATATATATGAAGATGAAGAAAGTGGGAACATAACATTAAGAAAATATGTTATAGATATGAAAACCCTAGCTGCATGAGAGAACCATCATAATCCCTCTCGAAGGCAGATCTACTTATACTGCATGCTCCTAGGCCTTTCGTCCGCTGGATCGGACTCATCAGGAAGACGCGGCTCTCTCTCTCTATACAGAAGATGACGAATATCGTGACTCTGGTCTTGTTTGCAAATGGATCATGCTCTAGACGCACTGAACCAGTACACCGCACTGCTGACACTGTGCGCGAGACCCAAGCGTAATCATACCTCCAGGGTTTGTCTGACGAGTGTATCCTTTCTTACCCTATGTCTCCGATGATTCGTTGTGACTTTGAACAAGATTGTTGCTCTCTCGCTATGGTCAGTCGTTGTCCTAAGACTTTTGTTCAGTAACAGGACATCTTGTCATCCTGGAAATCACCTGACCAGGCAGGCCGAACGTACGACTGAATACTGAAGTTTAGCTTTTTTTGTGGACCAAATGGGGCACATGCATCCAGTTAGTGATAATTACATCTGGAGCTATCTCCACTGCTGTTGAATGGTCTGAAATATATAATCCTGATATGAGCTAGAATGAAATATTCAGGACACACTTTAAGACTACGATGAATGTACAGTTAGGATGCTTTCAAGCTAGAGCAGACCTCTGACTTATATATATATATATATATATATATATATATATAATATATATATATATATATATATATATATATATATATATATATATATATTATATATATATATATATAATATTTGTTAAAAATATTATTAAAATGAAGTGCTAAAATTCATCTACAAGCTTGTTTCAAGATATGTCTCTCTCCTCAGGATGACTTTTTTGTGGCACGCCAAAATGAAGTGCTAAAATTCATCTACAAGCTTGTTTCAAGATAGTCTCTCTCCTCAGGATGACTTTTTTGTGGCACGCCAACGGTCTTTTATGGCGTGCGGGACCTGATCTTGTCTCTGTGTGTGCGGGTTTCGTTTGCTGCACGTGGGGCCTGTGTGTGTGTGTGTGTGTGTGTGTGTGTGTGGTTGTTTTTTTTGTGTTTTTTTTTGTGTGTTTTTTTTGTTAGGGCCTGTTCAGGTGGAATGTGCTAGCAAAGATTTCCACTTGTGCCTGCAATTATTCACTATTTCTACTTTTGTGTTCAGAGTTGCTAAGTATGGTTTGCATAATATTAACCATTTTTCTGTGGAACATAGGTTGCATTTTTTGGAAATATTGTTGTATGGTGTTGCTCTTTTTATGATTTTCCATGATATGCTGTAGTCTATTTTTTTTATCTTTGAGTTTCCAAATGTATTTACTCAGTTCTGTTTGATTTTTGTATTTTTCATTTTTGAATGACTGTTTATGGTTTGCGTATCTGGTTTTGAAAGTGTTTTCAGTAATCCCTATGTATGTTTCGTTTTCATTTTCTGATGTTACCGTAGCTTGGTATACAATATTGCTGTGAAGACATTTGTTGCTTAGGGGGCACTGTTCTTTTTTGGTGCAGTTGCAAGATGTCCTTTCAGCACCCTTCTCTTTTGTGTTGCTTTTCATTTTGTTAGATGAGTCAATTATGTTTTTGAGGTTGGGCATACATGAGTATGATAGTTTAATGGGTTTTTTGTTAAATATTTTGGACAGTTTGTGTTCTTTTGGAAATGATGTTGCCAAGATTTTAAAGAATTCTTTTCCTGCATTTGTTTTTACTTGTCCATCATATGGTGGGTTGTACCATATGATCTGACTTTTTCTGCTTTTCTTATTTCTGTTCGTGTTATTGTCTGGGCTATATTGTAGTTTGTAATTGTAACCACTTTTTTGTAATGCTTCTTGGTATTCTGTTGCTGCATTATTGAATGCATTTTCATTGCATGATAGGTTTGATAGTCTCTTGTTTATACCGTTGGGTATTGTTTGAAGTATAGATGGTGGGTGGTTGCTTTTGACGTTTACATAGATTGGTATGTCATTGGGTTTTTTGTATGGTTTGTACACATTGTCATTGAGGTCTAATGTTATGTCTAGGTAATTCACTACTTTTTTATTTGCTTCTATTCTGATTTTTAAATTGTGGTTTTTGAAGACTTTACATAATTCTTTTTTCTTGTTTTCAATAGTTCTTGGATTATTGTTTAATGCAGCAAGGCCGTCATCTCTGTAGAAACCGACCTGTTTTCCAAGTTGTTTTTGGATGTTGGATAGCATGAAAAGTCCGACTAGTTCACATGTTTCGGCACCATCATACAATCCCATGGTTACATCAAATGTGGAGTTTTCGCTCGTTTTTTTTTTATCCAAGTTTCATTTCTGCTGTGGAGTAGGGTTTTCTTGGTGTGGAAAATAATCTCAATTTCTGACTCTGTTATATTTGTGTATTTGTTGGCAAATTTCAAAGCTTTGGTGAGTAGTTCTTCATCTATGGATGGGTAGAAATCTACTATGTCGAATGTGATAAACACTGTATTTCTCTGTTTTTTGAGTTCCTTAAACCATTGGATGACTTCATAGCTGTTTTTCCAAAGGTTGTATTCGGTGACTGATAGCCAACATAAAATTCAAGAACCAAATAACAACTTCCAAACATCACTAGCAAATGAAATAAAACAAATTCAAAATGATAAAAAGATATCCGTAAAAGCTGATAAAACTAGCAGTTTTTACAAATGGAATTAAACGAATACTCCCAACTCCTGAACAAAAACATTCAGAAAAAATTACAAGAAAGCTGATAAAACCACATACAACAACATCCGCAATAAAGAAAAAGAGCTTGCACACTGCATGGAGTTAAGCGAAGGTAAGGCACAGGGCAACCCCAAAAAAAGAACCTTCAAGAGGGAATGTAAATATTTTTTCACTCACCCTATTTTATTTTGCAAAACCCCCCCTTTAAAATTTTAAACGTCCCCGTGATTTTTAAAAATTCCCTGTTTTTAAACTTTTAATAAAAAACAAAAAATCGGGTGTTTTTTAAAATTTTGGGGTTTTCTGCAAAATAAGATGGGGGTGATAGGTTTTTTTTTTTATTTTTTCCCAAAAAAAAATCAAATTCAGAGCCTTTTTTTTAGAAAAAAACTTAAAACTCCTTTTTTTTAGTTTTTTATTTTTTAAAATTTGGCCTCGTTAATTTTTAAAAATTGACATTCCTAAAACCCTTTATAAGAAAAACCAAAAGCCGTTGGGTATTTTTAAATGTTTTATAAATAGGGTTCGTTTTTAAAACCCAATTAAAAAACTTATAAGAAAATCCTTTTTACTTTAAAAGCTTTTTAAGGAAAGGTTTTTAAAAAACGTTTTCCCATGTAAAAAAAACACAAGGTTTGGAAAAAGTACCCTTTTTTTTCATTTAAAAAATTTAAAAAAAATGGCCCTTTTTTTAAAACGAGCCCAAAATGTAAAACCTTTTAAAAAAAAACTTTGACCTGGGGAAAATTTTTTTTCATTGCGATTTAAAAACCCCCCTTTTTTCAAGTCAAAAATTTTAACCATTTTAATTTAAAACCCCCAAATTTTTAAGGGGAGTAAAATGGCCTTTTGAAATTGGGTCATAGCCTTTTTTTGGGGGTTTTTTAGACATCTTTTTAAATTTTTTAAAAATTTAAAAAAGGGCCCCAAAAAAACGGGCCCCCTTTTGTGGGGTTTAAAACCCCAAACTTTACCCCCTTTTTTTTTAAAATCGTAATAATTTTTCTTTTTTAAAAGTCGACGAAAATAATGTTTTTTTAAATCCCCTAAAGGAAGGTATCCATTAGCCCAAGATTTTCCCCGAAAGAAAATTTTGCATTTACTCCAACATCTTTTTCAACCCCCCCAAAAAACCCCCCTTTTTGAACATATAAACTTTTTTTTTTCCAGACCAAACACAAAACCCCTCCCCTTCCCCCCAAACCTTTTAAAACCCAAAAGGCCAAAAACCAAAAAAATTTATTTCCTGTTTAAAAAAAAAAAAGGGAGGGCACATTGTTTTGGGGGGTCCAAAAACGAGAATTTTAAAATTAGACTAGGGCCTGGCCCCCCACCTTTTTTCAACGACAAACAAGTTGGATTGGGGACCTTTTAACAAAACCCCCCAAATGCTGGGCAATTTTTATTTTGTTTAGAAAAGGCCAAACAATGCCAGGAGTGCAAAGGCAATGATCCTACGGCTACGTTTGGGTGTCTATTGGAGCAAAAGCACGACTAAGTCAGATAGAATCAATTACAGGCTTTATGCCAAAAAAAATTTTTTCCCCAAATTTAAAAGAGCTTTTAACTTGTGTCGATTTGCCTGCCAGCAAAAAAAGGTTTATCAAGAGTTCTTGACATGCTGGGGTAAAAGGTTGACTTTGTTGGAGGTAGGGGTTTATAAAACTACCCTCTGACTTGGGTGCGTTTGGGCATGATACAGAAATTATAAAAAATGAAATCCTCAGCGGGAGACGATAAAAACTTGGGGACCAATAAAGGTTAAACCAGGCCTGTTTCCACCCATTTAAAAAAAAGTACCTGCTCTGAAAAGCGACCAGTTAAAAGCGCCCCACAGCCGAAAGCACGCCCCCCTTTTTTAATGTACCTCCCCCTGACAGCCACAGCAAAAAGCGCCCCCGTTTTTTTTTTAACTTTTACGGGTTGCCATACTTTATTTCCTAAACTTTAACCCCAGCGTAGCACTCCTAACGTCCACAAGGTCGCCAATAACCAGCAATTTTGCCAAAAGAACAAACCCAAACTAACAAACCGCCATTTGCCACCAGGCATAAAGCGCTTTGCTCTAACTTTTTTTATAAGTTTGCTAGATGGTAATTGTTTTTAACCCAATTTTTACCAAGGAGGCGTTGGGGGCGCTACGGGCCCCTTTTGGGCCCCTGCGGTTTAAAGCATAAACGAGTGTAGAGATAGCAAACCCAAAGCTTTTAATATTCTACTTTGAACCCCCTGTTCCCTGAACGACCCTTATTCTTTCAGCTAGCAAGTGTTTTCTAAGTTTTCTGTTTAAGTTTCTTTATTCTGTTTTGTTTGTGGTAGCTGCGCTTTTTTTGAGACGCGTTCTAACCGGGTTTTTCCCTTAGAAATTTTGTTTTTCCTGTATTGTAGCCTTTTCTTCTCCCCAAATTTTGTTATCGCTGCTAAAGGGGTTTTTTATTTTTTTCCTTCTTTCTCTCTCTCTAGCTCACCAAGTTTTGCCAAATTGTTTTCTATTTTCGCCCTTATTGACGTTGACAATCTTAACCCCCGGATTTCACGCATAGGCAAGGGGGTATCTTTCAATTGTTTTTAACTGGTCTCTCACTTAAACTCGTTTCAATTTCTGCTTTTTTCATTGCTTCTTGAGTTAAATCTTGAGAGGTTTTTTGTATTTTGATTGGTTTTTTGGGAAACCCTTTTGCCCCTTTTTAAAAAGACAACAGCCTCAGGCCTTAAATTGTAAATAAATTTAATTGCCTTTTGGTAAGGAGGGAGATCTTAAAATTGTGCCCCTGCTTAAAAAAGGGTTTGGGGTCGGGGTTTTTGCAGAAACCCCAACGTTTTCCCTTTATGGTTCTTCAAAAAATGATTATTTTTATCTTTTAAAAAATCGAAACCCTAAGTGTTCTGGTGTCTCGCCCCTTTGGTTTTAATGATTCAATTTTTTCTAGCAACCGTTTTTGGTTTTTAATCCACCCCTTGGCCGTGCTGCTCCCCCAAGTTTTTCTTGCAATGAGGGCCCTAGTTCTTCATCCTTTTCTTCAATAGGTTAACGGTAAAATCTTCATCCATATTTTTTTTTTTTTTTTTTGTTTTTTAAAAAAATAAAACCAAATGGTTGTGACCTCGACCTCAAAAAAAGGAAGGAACCCATGCCTTTTAAGGTTAAGGCGACTGTTTGTGTAAATACCCCCCCCAAATTCAGCCTGAACGTTTTAAATAGTTAAGTTCCCTGATCTTGGCGTGGCGGTTATAATGCCGGGGCATGAAAAAACTTTCATTAAAAATAGGTTTTAAATCGACGACCCTTTTGCTATGTTGTTGCTTTTTTGGGGGCGGGCAATCTTTAAAACAATGGCAATCAAACTGGGGGGCAAGGGAAGCTTTTACAGGCGAGGCAGACATTTTTGCCCTCTATTTTTTATGGCGCCAAAAAAGAAAAAAAAAGAGAAAGTTTTGGGGAATCAAAGCCCAAACGGCCTCAAGCACAGGTTTTAAACGGGGGTGCAAAGGTTGGTTAAAGATGAGGCATAGAGGTTTTTGGCAACAGATTTCCATCCCTCTGTTTTTGAACTGTTAAAGACGTATGCCATATTACCAAGGGCACAAAAAGAAAAACTTATTATGAACTGACATTTAACCCAGCGATTCTGTTTGTTCGCCTAAGCCCCTAAGAAAAATACACGTTAGCGCATTTCTTTTGGGTTTTGATGTTGTTCCCTAACCCTGATGGCCAAAACAATTTTAAACCCGTATAAAGAAAAAACGGTTTTTATTAGAAAAGTTCGCCTCCCATACAGAAATAGAAACAAGCGAGACACTTTTTTGGAAATACTCTAAATATCTTGAAGTTTTTAAAAAGGAATTTGTTCTTGTTTACTGAAGAAACAACCCTTTTTAAGGATCAAAAAGCTTTTTTAAATCCAAAAATGAAAGGGTTGACTGTGCAATAAAAGGGAAATCTGACAGTTGTTTTCGGGGCGGGGACGTTTACCCCCCAAAACTTCGATGAAATAAGAAATTGTTCGTGGGGGAGGCAAAGAGATCCGCAGTTATCGGTATGTAAAAAAAATTCCTTTATGTGAAAGGGCTCGAAGACTATTAAAAACCCCAAAAGGGGCTGTGGGGGATTTTAGATTACATTTGAAAAATATTGTTTGGGAAAGTGGGAAAGGGTAGGGCGATGGTATAAAAATAAATATTCACAAAAAAGCAGACGGAAACGCCCCAAAAAAAAAGCATGTTTTTATGTTTTAAATGTCAAAAATTTTTGAAGAAAACAGGCAAAAAGCGGGCTTATTAAAATGTAAAAAAATTTTCTAATAAAAACAGATGGATGTTTGAAGTTTCTCCTAAGACGACTTTCTTTTATCTGGGGGGAAAAAAGGGTGGGGAAAAAATGTCTTCGTCTTATTTTTTACAAACAATATATATTTTTCTTACGGCACATTGTTTTTTTCCAAAAACATTAAGCAAAATTTTTTTAAAAAAGAAAGGAATTTATTTGGACAGACGAAAATTTTTTTTGTTGATCCTACGACAAAATGAGGATGTTAAAGACATTACTTTAGACTATTTGGGGAACTGAACACTGTTTATTTTTGATGACTGTTTAGCGAAGAGACATTGTTAAAAAAAAAAAAGCTCTGTCAAAGCTAGCCTTTAGTGGTCGCCACCCTTGTTTCTGTGGGGCTCTTAACTCAAAAAAAAAAGGTCTTAAAAGCTTTAGATCGCAGTTAAAAGGGTTGTTTTATTTTACTAAGGAAAAAAGTAGTTTTAAAAGAATGTTAAGGGAAAAATTATATAAAAAGGGGCAAAGTTTAGCAAAAAAAAAAAGGCATTAAAAAAACAAGCACGCAAAGCTAGCTTGCGGATGCCCCCCCCGTTCAAACGTTTGTTTATTATATTTTAATTTTAAAAAAAAGAATTCGGGGGGGCCAGAAAAAAGTGCAGCTAGCTCCAAAATGCACTGCAGAGAGCTAAAAGACCTAGCAGACACAATGAGTTTGATTTAATAGGAGGCCAGGAAATGTTTAGGGATTTGAGTAACAGATGGGGGGGTTTCAAACGAACGAAATTTGAAGACAAAAAACGACGCATTACCCCCTAAAAAGGATAAGAAATTTAAAGGGCAAACGATTTGGCAAACATAATAAAAAACTTCTTAAAAAGAAGCTTGGGCGTTGTTTCCTGAAATTGCTTTAAAATTTAAAGTTTGAACTACAAAGCCCCAATGATATTTGATAGAAAAAAATTTTAAAAAAGCCTTAAATGGGGGACCCTTTCTTTTTACCCTATTTCCCGGGGAACACAACAAAAAAAACCGTTGAAATAATGGGGGGTTCTAAATATAGCTACAGAAAAGAAGCCCTTGCTGAAGTGGGGGGGACACCGTCGGCTTGAATTTACCCCAAGTACGCACTACCTAGAAAAGGGACGTGATTTTTCGCTTATTATTACTCCGAGGGAGGGCGACCCGACCAGAACAAACGTTAATTAGAGGTATACAAAAAAGGCTAAAAAATTGAGCCCCCAAAGCTTTATTGATTTATTAAAAACGGGATAAAAACCCCCCCCTTGATCATGAAAAGGTTTCTGTGGGGTGACAAAGAAAAACTAACTACTCACTTTTTTTTCAAAAGTATTTTTTTTTATTGGTTTTTCTGTTGATAAGTGTGCCAAAGGGGTTAATAAAAAATTTTTTAAAGATTAATTAAAAAAAAATTTTAAAATTTAAAAAATGGGGGCTCAACATTTTTATAAGCAAATAAGAATTCAAAGGAAATGAAAGTGACTTGGATAATTTTGGGGTTTAAGAAAGAAATATGCAAAAGCAAATTTTCCTTTTTTATGAAATTTACGGTCACACTGTGCGCGAAGTGCGGGTCTTGTTGCTTTTTTTTAAGCAGGGGGGGGGCGCCCAGCCTCTTACATTAGGGGGCCCTTGGGTTTGGGGTTTTTGGTGCCATGTTAGATTGTAAGTGCTTTTTTAAAAAAAATTAACTCCAAAAATTACAAAGCACACTGCCTTGGCTTAGCTCAGCAAAACTTTGTTCAAAAAAATTTAAAAATAAGCAAATCTTACACGTGAAACATTACGACGAAAAATTTTCAAAAAGTTTATGGTGCGGTGAGGATTAAGACGAAAAAAAAATTGAACTTAAAAAGGTGGAGAAAGATTTTTACTTCACGACAGGTAGACCTGATGCAATTTAAACGAACTTTGAAAAAAAAAACACGATGGGTTAAATCCAAAATGGCCAAAAAAAAAGTTTAGCAAAAGATTTTTAGAAAAAAATAAAACAAATTTTTTTTTTTAAACCACTGGTTGGGGGGACAACTTGCAGCTCTTCCGAAAAAACGATTTTTTGGGGGCGGTTTTTTTGCAAAAAGAGTCTTCTTAAATAATTACGGGAGGGCTTTTTTCAAAATTCGCTCAATTTTAAAAAAACCAGCCCAAGGGGTCGTGGCCTAATTCAACACACCTTCTATTTCCAGGGCAAACAGTTCTTACTTTTGTCCAAAGGGCCCAAGATTTTTTTTGATTACTTGGATTTTCGAAATGCTAATTTTTTTAAAATTTGATTGCGTTTCTGGTTTAAGCCTGTTGCTTTAAATTTCTTCTTTTCTGGCACGAAAGACTGCTGGAAAACCCACCCATTCTGTTTGCGCGCCTGTACTTATAGTGTCAAAATTTCTTTGTTTTGATGGGAAAAACAGATTTCAGCTAGTTCTTATTAAAGTTTTTTCTAAGGCTTGTGATCGTTGGTTGCCTGGGACCCCCTTTTTTAACTGAACTGTTTTAAAACAGTGGTTTAAGAGCTTTAAATCTTTTCCATCATCAACTTGAATCTTCCTAGGTTACTTTAAGGGACCGCATTATATTTGTTGAAAGCCCCAGCCACAGCATTGAGTTTTACGGGAAGGGGGGTCAGCGTCTTTGTACTTGAAGCCATGTCAACAACGTCAGAGCTACTTAAACTTTTTTTTTTCTAATTTTACATGTAGAACGAAAATCCTTTTGGGTGGGGGTCAGGGAACGAGTTAACAAATCTGGGGCCTCATTATTCTTTTTGGGGTGGAATATATTCCCAAATTTTGCCTTTTTGAAAGCCAGCTTTCGCATTGATTCAGACACTCTAGCAGCTTTACTCATTTTTTCAATAGCTCTTTCCCTTTCCCCCTACCCTTTAGGGAGAAATTTATTTTTTTCATATTTTAAAGTTTTTTTTTTCACAAGAAAGTGGAAACAAGATAGACGGGGTCATCCCAACTGCAAAAAAACTATCTTCTGTTTTGTTCCTCAGAGGGTTCAAAAGTCAACAGTTCTGGCGGTGGCGATTTTTAGAAACTTCTTTCCTTCACAAAGTAATATATTCATTGCGTCATCAACGTCTGTAAATGGTGCCTGCTCCCCCGTTCTCTTAACTTTTAATTAATAAAGTCTAAGTGCGCAATTGTCTTTTTTCTTTAAGCGTCTCTTGCCTTAGAAAAAACTTCTATTCCCTTTTTTAGACGTTTCTCTCTTGTCGGACCCCCAATTTACAAAAATATAATTGCTTCCAGAGAAGGCCAAAGCTTTTAAAAATAGCTCCCCCCCTCGAACTAACCAAAAATTTTTATAAATCTTTATTTTCTAATTAAACTTTTTATGTATTAAAAAATTTTTTGGGAAAACCCCGTGTAAAAAGAAAGTCTTTTCGGGAATCCCCGAAGTAATTAAACTTAACCTTAAAAATCCTCTGTCTAAAACCTTCCCAGGCCGGCTGGCCTCATTTTAAACATGTTTTTTGCTAACACACAAAAAAAAAAACCCAAAAAAAAAATTAAAAAAAAAAAAAAAAAAAAAAAAAAAAAATAATATAAACGAAAAAATGTATATGTGCTTTTTAATTTTAATTTTTTTGGGTTGGCTTTTTAAATTTTTTAAAAAAGGTTGAATAGTTTTGGGGAAATTTCTATCTTTCCCTGTTGGGCTTTATTCCTAACAAAAAATTTTGCAAGGGTTAATAAAAATTAACACAACGATGGCACGCAAATTAAACCAAAGAAAATCATGGTTTTAAAAGTATTATTTTATTTTTTTTTGTTTTACAAAAGGATTGTAGAACTATTTAAGGTGGAGAAAAACCGACACTCCCCTAGACCACGCCAAAAAGAAAATTTTTCCCGGCTGCATGTGGAAAAAAAGAAATTTAGGCATGAACTAAGTGTTGAACAAAACCAACAATTCTACACGACTTTTAAAGTACACCTAGGTTGAAACACCTAGGGGAAAAAAAAGGTTACGGTGGGTCAGACAAGATTTTGCATTGCTAAGTTAGAAGTAGATGGGGCCGGTTGATTCGAAGAAGATTTAAAATATGACTTTTCAAAGATCCCGGGTTTTAAACAAGTCCCCGAAAACCCTTGCTGTGACATTATTACGTTTTTTAACTTTTTATGCCCTTCATCAGGGGGTTTAAATTTCTTTTAATCAAATTTTTAATTTTTTTTTATATTTTAAAATTTTAACGCAATAAAAAAAATGAGCGAGAACGCCCCGGGCCCCCCCCCAGGGCAGAATGTCCCCAAGTGAATGTGCCACAGGAATGTACCCCAGGTGGTAATGTTCTAAGCTAAGAATCCTGGACGTGTTGCGGCCGGCCATTGTAGTGATTGGAAAATGCAAAAAGCAAACCAAACAGCAAAAAAAAAATTTAAAAAAATACAAATCTCCAAAAAACACCAAGTAAAAAACAACCAAAAATTTAAAAACAAAACAAAACAATCACAATCAAAAAGATAAATGTTTTTTATTATGGGAGCTGCTGTTTTGCGGGGGTGGGTTTTTTTGCATACAAATACCAACACCATACCTAAACAAACCCCAAGCCCCACAGTAAAAGAAAAAAAACAAATTTTGAAAAAAAGGCACCCTTCCCGTTTGTAGACATTTTTTATGGAATGTTTTTAAAGAACTAAAAAAACAAGTTTAAAAACTAGATAATACAAGTTAAGTTAGTTATAGGGAAAATACTTTTTTTTAAATTAAGTGCAAGTAAAAACAAATGTAAGTAAATTTTAAAATTCTGGTTTAATACTAGTTGGTTTTAAGTTAATTTTTTTGGGCTTAAGTTAAGTACAGACCAAGCAGTCGTTAATTTTTAAAGTTCTCCAAGCCCACAGCAAAAAACTCAGGGTTGAGTAAGTTTTCCCTTTTATTTAGAGATAGTGTTTTTTTGTTAAAAGCGTTGTGTTTTCTTATGGAGAGTTTAAAGGCGTTTTAAATTTGTGTGAAAAATCTTTGTTTTTCAAGGAGCTTGTTGTAGTTGTGTGATTTATTTTTTTTAAACTTTTTAATTAGCCTTTTCCCCTTTTCAACGAAGTTGGTGCAACGCAACACCTTTTACCGCAAACCAACATTTTCTTTTATAACTGTCCCCTTAATTCACTTTATTTTCCATCACTTTCTTTTTTCTTTTAAAGTAAAAGGACGCCTTAAGGGTAAAGCATGTGTCGCCCCCATCAATCCCTTTTGCTATTCGCTAAAAACCATAAAGTCTTCAGTTTGGGAAAATCCAAAAAAAAAATCCCCGTCTGTGTAAAGGACTCTTGTTCGGGGGGACAGCGGTTTTTAAAATAGTCGTAGAAATTCTAAAATCAAAATTAACCTAATACGTAAAGCCCCTAAACCGGGCTTGCCAACAAAAATCCTTTTTCTCATCATAAAGCCAACCAGGCTGTCGTTAAATTTAAGTCTTTTTAGTTTGGTTTTAGGCCAACTTAAATTTTTGGGGTTTTTTTTTGTAAATAATTTCACATCTTTGCGTTTTTGTGGGGTTTTCCCTTTGGTTTTCCAAAAAAAAACTGTTGTTCATTAACTTAAAAAAGTTTTTTCTGAAGGTCAGTGGCTTGGGGTTTTAAGATCATATTTTCTTGATGTAGGCCTCCAAAGGGTTCTTATACGAATTTTTTTTGGAAAAGCTTCAGCTTTAATCCGCTTTAAGAAAAATGAGGAGCTGAATGGGACACATATTTGTTTTATGTTAAGAAGGCACAATTTTTGGGGTGATGGGACTCATTTTTTCTTTCTGTGGTAGGGGTAATGTTTGGAGATCGTGTATTCTTTGGTTTTTCTAATCCACTTTAAGATTGCCCATATTGGATTTCAGGCAGCGGGGAAACTACCCAACAAGATTGACAACTGAGGCCTTTTTTTTTTTAAAGTTTCTCTTTGGGGCGGGGGACTCATGGCCATCCATACGATGTTTGGGGTCTAAGACATTTCTATTGGATGGTTTGGTGGGGGCATAGTGTCTAAAATGTTGTTGGTTTGCAGTAAGGTGGAGGCCCTGCCAAACCTCCCCCTTAAAACCGCTTCAATCCTGGGTGATCCAGATAAAATAATTCATCTTTAGTTTGTAAATTTAGAGGGTCCCCAAGAAAGGCTGGGGCAGAGATGTAATGTGTGAGCTAAACTGAATGTTTCATGCATGTAATAGTTATTTTGAAAAACGTCCAAATTTAAACACCTTTTAGCCAATAAATATTGTCATGAATTTGCCCCTCGTTTGGGGAGGTAATTTTGCCCGGCTTTTGGCGTATTCATAGTCGCACAGTTTTGCTTGCCTCTAAGACAAAAAAGGAAAACGCCTTTAGGAGGGGGCGAGTCTTCGTCAAATACCCCCGGTTCATGATTCATAGGGGAAACCCTTTTCGCACTAAAGAGGGTCAAAATATTTTTAGTGTTTGGGAAAACTTTTAGCGACCTGCTAATTACTAAACAAACCCCAGATGTGGGCAGGTCATAAAGGATAAAAATCAGAGTAAAAGTCATGTACTTTTTTGAAAACTGTGCAATGAGGTAAACCCCTTATATTTTTGAAGTCACTGCTGCAGATAAAATAGAATCGTACCCCGTAGTTATGAAAGAAGATAGGCAGTTCCCTTTTTTGGGGTCAACCTTTTAATTAAATTTTTGGGGTTTTGGGGCGGGGCCCCCCTAAAAATTTCCCGTTGTGATGGGTCTTTACGTCACGTTTTTTACTGTTAGGGGTTAGCTTAAAACCGCAAATCCAGCAGTGTGGAGGTCAAAAATTCTTGGTCTTCGGGACATAACAAAACCTGAAAGGTTTGTTCATTGGAAAACGATTTCAAGTTGTTTATTGCTCTAAAAATTTTTGCTGTGTTAGGGCCCCAAAATCTTCCGGGGGTGTGTGTGCCCCCTTGACCTAAAACAATAAAGCTAAAACAGATTGAGGTTTTGGTTAAAAAGGTTTTTTTTTGTTTTGCTGTTGGGGGGGCGTACTGTGGCAAGATTGTTCAAAGTCAGCAAAACCCCGTATGGGCTCATTTGCATTTTGTGTAAATTCTTTTTAAAAAAACTTTAGACCCTGGTTTAGGTGTGAGGAGGTTTGGGTTTTACAGTCCAAAACTTTTTTCAATGGTTTTTGGCTGCGTCTTCTATAGTAGGGATTCAAACCCGGCCCTTTACAAGCTCTTGTCTAGTGGATGCTTTGTATATAGGTAACATTCTTTATTTTCGATTTTTATAATGACTCTTTTTATATCGCAAACAGTATCAAGTCACATGATTCTTAATTAATGCCTAAAATAGGGGCATGGGAGAAATCCTTTGAGGCAAAAATTGTCTACTGGACCCCTGTGTAAGTTTACGGTGTTTTGGGTTGTTTTGTCTTCAAACTGAGTTTTCTTTTATACTACGGGAAGGTTTTTGTTTTTAAAGCAGCTCTGTTTTTATCTTTAAATTGGATACTCTTTTGGTTCTTTTTTAAAAGGGTGAAATGTGCAAAACGACCCCATAAAAAACTGCTGTCAGGGTTTTGTTTTTTAAGACTGCTCGTTTTAAAAAAAAAACCCCTTTGGGGGGAAGGTAAGAATTGCCAACTTTAAAAAAAAGAAATTTGTTTGTCTCAAAAATTTTAAGGGTGTTTTCAGACCACCCGAACCGCAATTTCGTCTTTTACTTGCATGGTTAAAAATGTGAAGCATGATTGTAATCCCCATTGAATTTAAAGTCGCGATAGTAAAAACTTCTTTTTTGTTTGTTGAAACCCCAAAATTGCTGTTATCGCCCCTAGGCGATATAATCAAACAAACGGGAACGCACTTTTACTGGGGTACGTTTAGAGACCTGGAATTTTAGAAAGCAGTGTACGCTTTCCGAACGTTGGTGGTTTAAAGATGTCCCTGTTACTTTATAAACATATTGCTAATTGTTTGTCACAACTTTCACCATGCGTGGCCGGCAGTTTTCAAAACCGACACGCTGTGAGGCTCATTTTTTAAATCAAAATTTTCGTAAATTAAAAAAAAAAGTAAAAAAAAAAGAAAACGCTTTATTCTTCACCCAAACATTGCAAACTTCAAGACAGTTAACCTTAATTCTTCACCTGCAATATTTTGCTTTTTCTAAATCACTACTCAATTTCATCACTTGAGCTTGTAAATAGTTTACTTGATCTTTTTTATATTGTTTTACTTCTCAACCCAAATTCATAAAAACAAGTTTAATACTTTTAAATTTTTCGTCAAATAATTCTTACAATTTTTTAAATCAGATTCACTGAGTTCGACGCCATTTTTTAAATCTAAAAAATAAAAAATAATTTTAAATGAAATTCGCGTTTTTCAAGTCTTTTCTAATCGTAAAAACCCGATTTCATTTTAAACGAATAGCTATCCCTTCAGACTGGAAAACGTCAGATTAAAAATCTTCAGGGAAATTACAACTAAAGGCAAACAACTTTAAAACGGTTGGGCCAAAAACTGGATTTTCTGATAGCCTCTTTACGCTTTTTGAAAATTTTTGCGCCAAAAAGATCAGAAAATTTAATTCTTCAAAAAATGCTCTTTTTCTCTTTTTTAAACCTCCCAATCCAACTCGAAAAATAATTAAAAAGCTATGTAGCTTTTGAGCTTATTTAAAATCAAAAAAAACGCAATTTAAAAAAAAAGTAAAGCCCTGGGATGGGGCCCGTAACGCACTCTGCAAAGCGCTCCACCAAACGACAATAGGGGTGCTGAGGGCTTTTTGAGCCCTGGGTTTTTTTGCTCTCGGGAGCGTTTTTGTAGAGTATTTATTTCTACCCCTGTTTTCACCCGCACAGAGTTCATTAAAAAATGATAATGAAAAAGGAATTTTCTCCCTTTAAAATTTTTCATAAAAGCAATTGTTTCCCCTAATAATTTTTCATTATAGACGTGAGAGAAATGATTATTAAAAATTGTGTTTTGGTTTTAATTTTCTAAAGTTTAAAATGACATTGTACAAAGTAGCTAAAAAAGACTTTTAAAAACACGGTTTTTGTTTAATCTTTAAAATTATTCTGCTTGAATAAAAAAAAATTTTTTAAAAAGTCGACTTATGCAAAACACCTGAAATTTTTAAACTTTTGTTTTCAAATTATTAATTTAAACCTAAAAGTGTAAAATTGGGAATAGCCGCAGTGGGTTTGGTACTTGTTTCGCGGTTTTTAAAGTCTAATTTTGGCCTCTTCTTGCCCCCTTTGTGAATTTCCCTTTTCGTGTTTCGTTTGTTGGGTACTCGCGGATAAAAAGCCCCCAAACCACATGTGTTGTCGGTCACGGCGGGCAAAACGCCCAAACCCAATGTTAGTGTTTTTGGTCCCAGGAAGACCACGAAAAGGGGGGGGAAAATTGCCCCAAATTTTGACAAACGAAAGTAGGCAACCAAAAAAAATACCACTTTGAGGGATATTCCCCAAAAATCTTGCACCTGGCCACTTATTTGATCCTTGGATCTGATTGGGGCCTAGGGCGCCATGGGGCTCAAATTTGACCCCGGGGTGATCAGTAATGGGCCAGAGCGAAATGTTTTTTCACTTTTTTATAATGATTTTTAGCCCCTGTGAAAGTAAATTCTGTTTCACGATCCCTATCTTATTTTGCTGAAAACCCCCTTTTTAAAAAAAGAAACGTCGTTTTTGATTTTTTCTGTTTTTGGTATTAATTTTTTTTGAAACAGGTTTAAAAAATTTTTGGGAAAAAAGTCACCAAAGGTTTTAAAGGAACTCAAAAAAAACAGAGAAATACGTTTTACCAAAATTTGACATAGTAATTTTTACCATCCCTGAGGGAAAAACTACCACCAAAGCTTTGCAATTTGCCAAAAAATACACAAATATAACAGAGTCAGAAATTGAGTTTTTTCCACCCAAGAAAACCCTACCCCCAAACAGAAAGAAAAAATTTTAAAAAAAAAAAGGCGAAAACCCACATTTTATGTAACCATGGGATCGTATTGGGGCCCCAAACATGTGAAATATCGGCTTTTCATGCTATCCAAAATCCAAAACCTTGGAAAAAAGGTCGGGGTTTTTACAGAGTGAGGCCCTTTCTGCTTAAACAATAATCCCAAAAAACTATTGAAACAAGAAAAAAAAATTATGTAAAACTTTAAAAAACCACAATTTAAAAAACACAATGAAGCAAATAAAAAAATATGAATTTCCCAGACATAAACATTTTCCCCAATGACATGTGTACAAACCATACAAAAAACCCAAAAGAATTCCAAATTTGAAAGCAAAAAGCAACCACCCCCCACTTTCTTCAAACAAACCCAACGGTATAAACAAGAACATCAAAACCATCAGCAATGAAATGCATTTTTTAAAAAATGAGCAACAAAAAACCCAAAAAGCATTACAAAAAAAATGGTTACAATTAAAACACAAATAGCCCAGACAATAACACGAAAAAATGAAACAGAAAAAGGAAGATATTGGAAAACCCCCCATATGATGGAAAAGTAAAAATAATGTAGGAAAAGAAATTTTTTAAAAATTTTGGGAACTCATTTCCAAAGGGAAAACAAAAATGTCCAAAAATTTTTACAAACCCAAAACTTTCAACTAGTAGCCCAACCTCAAAAAACATAATTGACTCTCTAACAAAATGAAAAGCAACACAAAAGAGAAGGGGCTGAAAGGAAAAATTTTTGCAACTGCCCCAAAAAAAAAACAGTGCCCCCAAGCAACAAATGCTTCACGCTTTTGAATCCCAAACTAGGGTAACATCAGAAAATGAAAACGAAACATACTAGGATTACTAAAAACATTTTCAAAACCAAACCAAACCATAAACAGTCATTAAAAAATAAAAAAAACAAAAATCAAACAAAAACGAGAAAAAAAATTTTGGAAACTCAAAGTTTAAAAAATAGACTACAGCATTCATGGAAAACATAAAAAAGAAACACCTACAAAAAAATTTCCAAAAAAGAAACCCCTATTTTCCACAGAAAAATGGTTTAATATAGCAAACCAAATTATAACTCGAACACAAAAGTAAAAAGAAAATTGCAGGCAAAAGGAAATCTTTGCTACAAAACCCACCTGAACAGCCTAAAACAACAAACAAACAAAAAAACCCCAAACCCACCACCACACCACACACACACCCAGGCCCCACGGGCAGCAAACAAACCCCCGCACACACAAGACAAAACAGGCCCGCATGTCAAAAAACCGTTGGGGTCCACAAAAAATCATCCTGAGGAAGAGACATATCTTGAAAAAAGCTTTTGATGAATTTTAGCACTTCTTTTAAAAATATTTTAACAAATGTTGCTCCCCAAGGGGGTGGCTTTTTTCAGATTTTTTAAAGGGCGTTTTTTTACGTTTTTTATATTATTATATAAAATATATATAAATATAAATATATAAAAAAATATATATTAAAATTTTAATATATATTGAAACAATTTTAAAAAGGGAACTTTAAAAATATCACAAAAATTTTTTTCGAGCCGTTGCGCTGTCATCAGGGGTGGGTTTTTGGTTGCCCACCGCCGATGTTAAAAAGCGTGGGGCTTTCCCTTTGCGGTTGTTTGCACGGCGGGTTGGGTGCACGTGTTTTTTTGGGGGGCTTTCAGGTTTTTGTTTTGGGTGTTCACTAACAACGATTTCCATTTATGCCTGCAGTTGTTTACTAAATTTTTTTGGGGGGTTTAAAAATTGCTAACGTGGGGTTTGCATAGTAAACATTTTTCATTAAAATAGGTTGCACCTTTTTGAAACATGCTGATGGGATGCTCTTTTATATTTTTTCCCGGAAAAGACTTGTTTTTTGCGTCTTAAGTTTCCAATAATTTGCTCAGTTTTGTTTGTTTTTTATTTTTCTTTATTAAAGACTGTTTGTGGTTTTCATATCTGTTTTGAAGTGGTTTTCATTATCCCTATGTAGTTTCTTTTTCATTTTTTGATGCACAGTACCGTAACAAAGTTGTTGGAAACATTTATTTTTTATGGGGACGCTCCTTCTGGTGCAATTGCAAAAAATTTTTTTTCCCTTTTTTTCAAATTCAACAAAAATTTTCTTTTTTTT
>JAFLJL010001006.1:0-13175 GCA_018398815.1 Conus ventricosus
AGAGAGAGAGAAGAGAGAGAGAGAGAGAAGGGGGACGCTATAACGAGAGAGAGAGAGAGAGAAGAAGAGAGAGAAAGAGAGAAGAGAGAGAGAGAAGAGAGAGAGAGAGAGAGAGAGAGAGAGAGAGAGAGAAGGGGACACTAACGGAGAGAGAGAGAAGGGCGACACTAACGGAGAGAGAGAGAGAGAGAGAGAGAGAGAGAGAGAGAGAGAGAGAGAGAAGGGCGACACTAACGAAGAGAGAGAGAGAGAGAGAGAAGAGAGAGAGAGAGAGAGAGAGAGAGAGAGAGAGAGAGAGAGAGAGAGAGAGAGAGAGAGAGAGAGAGAAGGGCGACACTAACGGAGAGAAGGGGGACACTAACGGAGAGAGAGAGAGAGAGAGAGAGAGAGAGAGAGAGAGAGAGAGAGAGAGAGAGAGAGAGAAGGGGGACACTATCGGAGAGAGAGATATGTATGAGAGAGAGAGAGGGGGGAGGTCGAAAAGAGAGACACATGTAGATGGACCGAGTGATAGAAGAAGGAAGAGGAGAGAAAACATAAAGAACATACGTATGATGGTGATGACTGTGATGGTGAATTTGATGATGATGATGATGATGATGATGATGTTGATAATGAGGAGGAGGAGAAGGAGGAGGACGAGGAGGTGGAGAATGATGATGATGATGATGATGATGATGATTACAGTTATGATTATAATACTCATTATCATTGTTTTTGTTTTTTGTCATTAATCATCATCATCATACTACTATCATATACGTAGCCATCAGTTCAGTTGGTAGAATACCAGATTGGTAATATCCTGGTAATCCTTGGGTTGCGGGCTCGAATCTCCGCCGGGCCGTTTCGGTACTGAGCAGTTTTTCTTTTCAGAGTCAACATTGGTTCTGACTGCTAAAACGTTCTTCGATTGAGACAATGAACCGAGGTTCTGTGTGCGAAAGCACGCATAACTTCTGGCACACACGTCGAATTCCGTCACCAACTTTCGGAAGAAAAGTTTGGCCGTTGGTGAGGAGTGCGTGTTTCTGCATGCACCCTTCGTGAAAAAGCGAAAGAATGAGTGACAGTTTCAGTTTCAGTTTCAACAAAGCGGCGTCACTGCGTGCGGACCAGTCCATATACGCTACAGTGAGTGGCAGATTTCGGGAATGGTATGATAAACGTCCACGGGGCGTAAGTACACATCTGTATTCCACATAGTTTCGTAAAGTCAGTGTGATATAGTGTTCGCGTGATTTTGATTAAAGATCACAAACAAAGCAAGAGCCACAGAAGAATACAGAAATCCCCTCTGGCGGAGGTAATACATTTGATTCTGATTTGATTTCGTACACAAAGGACAAAGTTGCTTATAAGCGTGCAACAGTTGTGTTATACACACACACACACACACACACACACACCACACACACACACACACCCCACACACACAATATATATAATATAATATATATATATATATATATATATATATATATATATATATATATATATATACTCAGAGGCAAAAAAAACGCGAAAAAATAGAGACAGTGCACGATTGTTCACATTGTGAACAGGACGTAAGCAATGTCGTTGGCACGTGCAACATTAGCAGTACGTGGTGTCTTGGCCGGTTGTAACCTCGTAACAGTGGGTGAATGTTGCCGGGTCAGCGTTTTTGGCACGAGGAGTGCATTTGCCATGTGGACTACCTACGCCACGTGCATCAATGTGAATTGCAAATCAACGTGGCCCCCATTGTGGGGCTATAAATTTCCAAACCCCAAAAAGTTCAAATCATCCCTTCCAGAGGCGCCAACATAATGCCGAGACTTTCTCGTCAAGATCGTTGCATAGCAATGGGGCAACTGCAGGCCGGGGTTCCAATGAGGCAGGTCGCTATCGCATTCGGAGTCCACATTTCCACCGTCTATCGCCTTCTGGGCCGCTTTCAAGCAAGAAACACCACTGATGACAGACCGAGGAGTGGCAGACCGAAGGTCACCACAGCAGCCCAAGACCGCCATCTTCTTCGTCAGCATCGACGGGAGCCTTACCAAACCGCTGCCAACACAGCCAGGAACACCGTCGGCAACCATGGCAGGCCAATCAGCAACAGGACCGTGCGTCGCCGACTGAACACAGTTGGTCTCCAATGCAGGCGTCCAGCCCGGCGACCTATCCTGACACTCCAGCATCGCCAGAACCGTCTGCAGTGGGCACAGATCCACGTGCATTGGCGCCATCGGGACTGGGGCCGAGTCCTCTTCAGTGATGAAAGCCTTTCTGGTCGCCCCACGTGGCCGCATCCGGATCTGGAGAAGAGGGGGGAACGCTTCACGGATGCCAACTCACCGAAAGGGACCCAGGGGTGGTGAAAGCCATGTTTGGGGGGGTTCGGCATAAATCGCCGTATTGGCCAGTCATCTACCAGAATTGGGTCAGGACGGGGTGGGGGTCCTGCGTTATTACATCGACCAAGTTTGACCCCCCACATCCTCCCCGCATTTCCACGCATCCACAGACCCGTTTCAGCAGGACAACGAAAGGGCCGCACCGCCCGTGTACGCGGGGAACTTCCTGAGGCGAACAACTCAATCTGCTGCCTCACCCACCCGGGTTCTCCCGACCTAACCCAATAGAGCATTTCGGGGCCCCTTTTCAGAGGCAGTTGAACCAGCTCAACCCCAGCCCCAAAGCAGCTCAGCTTGCTTCGCTGTGGCCGGTGTGGGGCAAGCCCCCAGGGGCAGACCAACATTTGGGCGCTCATGTACCCGGGTGCCAGCTGGTCAATGCCGAGGGGGGTCAACCAGATACGACTTTCTGCTTTAACACGGGGTAAAGGTCAATTTATGTGCCCTTTTTTTTCTACCAGAATGAACTTTGAAAGGCACTTTTGCGGTGTTCGATTGTTTTTTCTCCTTTCTTTTACCAGTTCAAAGGAATCGGTACCCAAAATTACATCAATTTTTCTATACTTTTTTTTTCCCGCGTTTTTTTAGCCCTGAGAAAAATTTTTTAATATAACAATTCTATTTTTAAAATTTTTTCTGAGATTTCAAATCTCATTTAGTTAAAAAAAAAAAAGGAAAAAAAAAAAAAAAAAAGAAAAAAAAATAAAACACATATCAAATACATAAGTACCACCTCTTTTGTAGGTTACTAAAAAATAGCTGCATTGACTTCATTGCGTCGTAAACGGACCCCCCGGTAGGCCTACTCGATGGGGGTCGACCCAGACTTTGTCGGCTTGACCATTCTCTAAATTAGAGACTTTTTTTTTTTTTTTTTTGGGGGGGGGGGGGGGTCCCACCTTCTGTGCCACCTCGGGGCATGCACCTCGTCCACGCCACCCCTTGTCATCCGCCGCAGCCCGGCACCGGGCAATCCACTGGGAGCAGTTTTTGTTGTTGTTTTTGTGTCTACCCTGGCTAAAAACCCGGGGATCACCCAAAAGCCAAAAGCCTTGAACACTATGGACAAAGCATCAGTGGGATGAGAACTTACTGTGTGACTGTTTTTGATTACCCCCCCACGTGGGCGCCACATCCGACTTGGGGGGATTTTTGGAGACTGAAAATTTTTTGCTAGGAGTTGTCACAACTGAAGACAATCCCCACATAACTATGCGAGCATAACAAATTTTGTGTACCTTGGTGTTCTAGCCCAGTCATTGGCCTGCCACTTTAAGCCAGGGCATAAAAGGGAGCAGTCAATGTCAAGTCGTCAAGAAGCAACCCGGGAGGAGACACGCACGGCTGCCGTTCAAGTCATTTGGGTGGTGTTCAGTGGCGCCTGTTCGATTAAATGTGCAGGACACCACCTACGACCCCCACTGACAAAATCATTGCTTAGTCGCGGACCGGCGAGAGTGAGCTCTTCCTCCGGGGCCCCACCACGTCCGCCCAACGACAGCCCCAGGGATCGCCGATCCCGGGTGCCCCGCTGAACCAAACCAATCCCCACAGACGGGGAGAGGAATCGAATTGAGGTCACATAGAGGGGGCATAAAAGGGCCACAGAATTTGGCCTTTTTGTTGTTTTGTTGTTGTACTGCTCGAGAGAATGAAGGAGGATTTTAAAGATGTGCTATTTCTGTTTCCTTTGGGTCTGAGACTACAGACGGGGCTGTACTCTACGTTTCCTTTCATAATTACCCGGCTAAACCCAGGCCCAAGTACGGGGACATCTGCAGTTTGGCGGGAAAATTTGATACACTCTCAGAGACGCATCCGTTAAATGGATAAAAGTAAATCAGATAACTACCTTAATTAACTGGGGTCGCCATTGCGCAGTAGGTCTTCAGATGGGATATGTGCTCTCTACTTTTTTTTTTTTAAATTTTAACTGACCCCCTTTGACCCTGCCCGCTCGTCGCTGGCAATGTGCTGCGACCGTTTGTCGTCTGAGTTTGGGGACAGAAAGGGGAGAGAGGTTGGTGGGTACGAGGGGGGGGGGGGGGATAGTGGGCTCTAAAAGGGGTTATTTAGAAAAGAGCCAACGATCTCTCTCCTCTGTTGTCTGCTGTTTTCCCTTTTGTCTCTTCTCTGTCTCCCCTCCTTCCCCTCCCCTCCTCTCTCTCTTCTCTCCTCCTTTTTCTCTCTCTCTCTCTTTCTCTCCCCCTCTCTTTTCTTTTCTCTCTCTCTCCTCTCTCTCTCTCCTGTTTTCCAAAGAGGAAAGAGAGAAATATAACAAACGTGAAACAATGTCCATTTATTTTACAAAGCATTCAAGTTGCGTTCGTTCTGGTTTCTTGATTTTGAACAAAATGTTTGTTATTATGCATTTTTGGGAATAGTTATGTGCCCTTCATGAGGGGCAAGGCCCCGTCAGATAAACTTTCCGTTTCCTTTTCTCTCTCTCTCTCTCTCTCTCTCTCTCTTTCTTTTCTCCTCTCTCTCTCTTCCTTTCTCCTCCTTTCCTTCCCCTCCCTCTTTCCTCTCTTCTTCTCCTCTCTCCTCTCTCTCTCTCCTCTCCCCTTTTCCCCCTCTCTCTCTCCCAGCATAGGAGATGGAGGGGGAATATAATAAGGGGAATTAGGACTGGGCCCCGGGGAATCCGGGGTTAAAAGCTAGTATGTGGTGCATTTAGCAGATAAAGATAGATAGGAGACAGACGACAAAACCCGCAGACAGGGCAGACGACAGAAATACATCATACTACAACATACAAATGGATAGATCGACGTAGACGATAAACAGCAGACGACAGAAAATAAAAAAAAGATGGGTAGATTGATGGTTTTAAACTGTGTGTGTGTGTGTGTGTGTGTGTGTGTGTGTGTGTGTGTGTGTGGGAAAAAGAGAGAGAGAGAGAGAGAGAAAAGAGAGAGAGAGAGAGAGAGAGAGAGAGAAGAGAGAGAGAGAAGCTGGAAAACACTAAAAAAAAGAAAAAAAAAGACAAAACACTCATAAAATATCAGACAAACTGGGCACCACACGACCAACGGGAAAAGAAAAGCGAGAGGAAGGGCGGAACATAAAAAGGGGGGAAAAAAACCACAAAAAAAAGGGGACTCGGTAATTGGCTAAAGCAAAAATGGCGCTTTCCGAGGGACTGTAGTGAGGTTTTGTTTTTCTGATGGCTTATCGGGTCCCCCACCCATTCCCTTCCTTTTTTCTTTATTTTTTCCCTACTTTACACACCCACACAACAACACAAATACAAACACGCCGCACGAATATACACACAGCGCGCCCGCGCACAACAAATTAAGCACCACGCCGCACGTCCGCACAAAAAAACACACAAACACGCAGCGCGCGCACGCACGTATTATCACCACCACACAGACCCCACACGCGCCCCACGCACGCGCCGAGCGGCCCCACACACCACCACACACAACCACACACACACATACATACATACCACACACGCACGCACACGCAGACGCTTTCAGACACAAAACATACTTGTATGCACTACAAAAGAAACACTCACCACAAACCCTAAAACAACACACCGCCGCACCGCGCCACACACACACACACAAAACACACACCAACACACCACACCAACACCACACCACTTTTAACGGGAAGAAGCTATTTCTTCCCTTTTAGTAGGCCTCCGGGGTTTCCAAGCGAAATTACCCCCCTTTCAGCCATTTTTTTTTTTTTTTCTTTTTTTTTCCCCCCCCCCCCCCCCCCCCCCCCCCCCCCCCCCCCCCCCCCCCCCCCCCCGGTCGGCCTTCGTCGAGTACCAGTGGCTGTATATGACCAGTGAACGTGTTCGAGTCAATGTATAGGTCTTCCTTTTTTTTTTTTTTTTTTTTTCTTTTTCTTTGTTTTTCTTTCTTTGATTCGTTTTCTTTTCCTTCCTCCCCACCTCCCCTTCCCCTTTTTTTCTGTTTTATTTGTTTGCTTTCCTCTTTGTTTTTCGTCTTTCTCTTCTTTTTTTTTCTTTTCTTTCTTTCTCTTTTCTTTTCTTTCTTTCTCTTCTTTCTTTTCTTTTCTTTCTTTTTTTTTCATTTCTTTTTTTTTCAACCTGGCTCTGTACAAGCCTTCGTTACTTACTTACTTACTTACTTACTCACACACACACACACACACTCTCTCTCTCACTCTCACTCTCACAGACAGACAGACAGACAGACAGACAGACAGACAGACAGACAGACAGACAGACAGACAGACAGACAGACAGACAGATAGATAGATAGATAGATAGATAGATAGATAGATAGATATAATTCAAAAACATGATCGAACCAGTCAACTAAAGCAAAACCTAATGTATAAAACGTGCCCTGCCTTTCTGTCTGGATGTCTGTCTGTGTCTGTGTCCTGTCTGTGTTGTTCCTCATACAAACCCACCGTTTCTGCCTGATCTTTAAAAAAAAAAAAGAAGAAGAAGAAGAAGAAAGAAAAAAAGAGAGAAAAAAGTATATATTTCTATACAGGAATAAAAAAAACAACAACAGTCTTTCCTTGTCTCAGACTTGTATTTTGAACAAATTTGCGCTGTTAGTGAAAGCTACATCAGACCAAGGTGCAATGTAAGTCCATTGTACCTTGACCTGATGAAGCTTTTAACAGCGAAAATGTGTTAAAAATACAACTCTTAGGCATGAAAAGACTGTTGTTTTTATTCTTGTATATATATTATATATATTATATATATATATATATATATATATATATATATATATATATATATATATAATATATATATAAACAGTTTAAAATAGGATTTAAAAATAGAGTAAAAAACACCCAACAAACTTGTTTCGAGCAAGTGCTCTCCTCAGGGTATGTATAATCTGGGCCCGCCACCAGTGTCATATAGATTCGTGTGTGGGCGTGTGAGCTCTGCGCGTGTGGCACGTGGCCTGTAGATTTTTTTTTTTTTTGGGGCGCGTTCAGGGGGACGTGCCAGGGAATGGTGCATTGACAAAGATTTCCATTTGTGCCTGCAATTATTAATCATTTCTACTTTAGAGTTCAGGGATGCTAGATGGGGTTTACATAATATCAGCCACTTTTCTGTAGTACACAAGTTGCATTTTTTAGAAATGTTGTTGTATGGTGCTGCTCTTTTTGTAATTTTCCATGATATGTTGTAATCTATTTTCTTACGTTTAAGCTTCCAAATTATTTACTTAGTTCTGTTTGGTTTTTATATTTTTCATTTATGAAGGACTGTTTATGGTTTGCATATCTGGTTTTAAAATGGTTTGCCGTGATCCCTATGTATGTTTCTTTATCACTGTCTGTTGTTACCGTAGCTTGGTACACAATGTTGCTGTAGAGACATTTATCATTCAGAGGGCACTGGTCTTTTTTTGTGCAGTTACAAGATATCCTTTCGTCACCCTCTTTGGTTGTATTGTTTTTGGTTTTGTTGGAAGAATCAATTATGTTTTTAAGGTTGGGCATACAATTGGATTTAAAAAATAAAACAGCATAAATTCCACGTTCGATGTCACGATGGGATCTTATGAATGGAGCTGAAACTTGTGAATTAGTTGGACTTTTCATGTTGTCTCATATACAGAAAGTACTTGGTAAACAGGTTGGCTTATACAGAGATGACGGCCTCGCCGCATTAAACAATAAACCAAAAATCATTGAAAAAAGAAAAAAAGAACTTTGTAAAATCTTTCAAAGCTACAACCTAAAAATCACAGTAGAAGCCAACAAAAAAATAGTAAATTATTTAGACATAACATTAGACCTTAAGACCACACATACAAACCATACAAAAAACCCAATGACACACCTGTCTACGTAGACATCAAAAGTAACCATCCACCCTCTGTTTTAAAAACCATACCTAATGGCATAAACAAAAGATTATCTAAACTGTCATGCAATGAGAAAGAATTTAACAGTGCAGCAGCCGAATACCAAGAGGCGCTGAATAAAAGTGGCTACAACTACAAAATACAATAGAACCCAGATAATAACATTAACAGCAATAAGAAAAACAGGAAAAGAAAAATTATATGGTATAACCCTCCATATCATGGAAGAATAAAAACCAACGTAGGAAAAGAATTCCTCAGAATCCTTAAAACATCATTCCCAAAAAAACATGTACTATCTAAAATATTCAATAAAAACACCGTCAAGCTATCGTACTCGTGTATGCCCAACCTTAAAAACATAATTGATTCTTCCAACAAAACCAAAAACAATACAACCAAAGAGGCTGACGAAAGGATATCTTGTAATTGCACAAAAAAGACCAGTGCCCTCTGAATAATAAATGTCTCTACAGCAACATTGTGTACCAAGCTACGGTAACAACAGACAGTGATAAAGAAACATACATAGCGATCACGGCAAACCATTTTAAAACCAGATATGCAAACCATAAACAGTCCTTCAAAAATGAAAAATATAAAAACCAAACAGAAATAAGTAAATATATTTGGAAGCTTAAACGTAAGAAAATAGATTACAACATATCATGGAAAATTATAAAAAGAGCAGCACCATACAACAACATTTCTAAAAAATGCAACTTATGTACTACAGAAAAGTGGCTGATATTATGTAAACCCCATCTAGCATCCTGAACTCTAAAGTAGAAATGATTAATAATTGCAGGCACAAATGGAAATCTTTGTCAATGCACCATTCCCTGGCACGTCCCCCCTGAACGCGCCCCAAAAAAGAAAAAATCTACAGGCCACGTGCCACACGCGAAGAGCTCACACGCCCACACACTAATCTATATAACACTGGTGGCGGGCCCAGATTATACATACCCTGAGGAGACCACTTGCTCGAAACAAGTTTGTAGGGTGTTTTTACTCTATTTTAAAATCCTATTTTAAACTGTTATGTCGCTCCCTATTTGGTTGAGCATTTTTAGACTTCTGAGTGGTCTTTTAACTCTAATTTTACATATATATATATATTTATATATATATATATATATATATATATATATATATATATATATAAGAGAGAGAGAGAGAGAGAGAGAGAGAGAGAGAGAGAGAGAGAGAGAGAGAGAGTATATATATATATATATATATATATATATATATATATATATATATATATATATATATATATATATATATAATGTATCTAACTGGTATGGTGACACATAAGCATACAAAGCACATCAAGAACGAATGGGAAGGCGGAATTCAGTCGAATGTACGGTGCAGCCTTGGGTCGAATGTACGTTGCAGCCCTGGGTCGAAAATATGATTGCAGCCCACGGTCGAAAATGGAGAATGCAGCCCACGGTCGAATGTACGTTGCAGCCCACGGTCGAATGTACGTTGCAGCCCTGGGTCGAAAATATGATTGCAGCCCACGGTCGAAAATGGAGAATGCAGCCCACGGTGGAAAACGTGCACTGCAGCCTTCGGTCGAAAATGCCATGTGCAGCATACGGTCGAAAATGTCGTTTGCAGCCTACGGTCGAATTGTCGTTTGCTCTCTCCCACCCCCTCTCCCCCTCCCCTTCCTCCAATTAAAAAGGTGATTTAAAAAATAGCACAGAACACAGCACAGAAATGTTTTCAGTATCAAGCCAAGCCAAACACTCTGACAGTGTTTATATTGAATATTTATTTCAACTTCAAGGGTCACATACGACGGTGCTGCTTGGATAATTATTATTATATTTAATTATTATTAATATATTATTATATCTACCACATCTAAACATGGAAACCTTTTAGAGTTTATCTTCTTTGTCTTATCCTTATTCGGTTTCTTTGGACTTAAAAGTCGCTTGAAGTTCAACTGTAAAAGTCATAATATCACGATGCTGCTTAGGCATGCATGCAGTGAACATATGCCATCGAGAGAGAGGAGAGAGAGAGAGAGAGGAGAGAGAGAGAGAGAGAGAGAGAGATCAAATGCATTATAATGACTTTGCTCTCTTAGTTGTAAAAATTGCAAACTTACCAGCTAAGACTTTGAAATGACTGTCAGGTAGCGAAGGATTGTGATGGTCCTTTGTGAGAGAAAACGTTCCGTCTTTTATGACACCTCTTCCTGTGCAATGCACATTGGTGCATTTAACATATACCGTCCCACCAGTGCATTCTTTGTTTTTTCTATATTCAAAAGTTTCGCATTGGTAAAACACAGAACCCTTCCGGGTTCCCTCGTAAGAACGAAACATGTCTCACACAAACCCGTTGTCCAACCAGTTAGCTGCTGTTGTCTTGAGTGGTTTTTCCGGGCCCGTGCAGTTTCCGCCGAAAAACGCTCAAGTGGGCCCGCTCAAGTTGTCACCTTGAAAAAACCGTGAGCATAATGTCATGCGAAATTGTGACTGGGACAGAGTTATTCACGAAAATGTCGCCTTTTTCAACCGTTCACAGACGGGTCCCAGAGAGAGAGAGAGAGAGAGAGAGAGAGAGAGAGCAGGATGCCAATTCAGAACACTGCCAAGGTACTTGACACGGCTTGTTAATCAAACCATTTCTGTGTCGTACAATAAAAACAGTTTCCACGCCCTTCGGCTATCTGTAGAGATCCAGTATCATCGCTAAATTATTGTGATGGAAAGTTTAATTCCGGACACAAAAAACTAAATTATGTACTTTTGAAGTCGATTTGCCACGAAAGAATAGTCAAAAGTACAAAATTTAAAAAAATTGAATCATAATTACAATTCTGTCTTTGAAATTATGTTCACATTCACCTACCCCGACAATTTTCGACCGAAGGCCTACAATGGTATTTTCGACCGCAGGCTGCAACATGCATTTCGACCGAGGTCTGGATCACATATTTTCGACTGTGGGCTGCATTGCTACTTTTCGACCGGGGGACGTATTCAACATTTTCGATCGTAGGCTACACTGACATTTTCGACCGGAGGCTGCAAAGTACCTTTTCGACCAGGGCTGTAATGAACATTTGTCGATCCAGGGCTGCAATGTCCATTTTCGACTCGGGGCTGCATTTGCAAATTCGACTCTGTTCATGTCACCCGAACGAATCACTTTTATCTATGTTAGATGATCGCGTTGTTCGCGTTGTTATGTAACAACAACAACAACAAGAAAAGGAAAAAAAAAAACCCGCGTATATGTAACGAAACCAAACGAGGCGAGAATTGAAGCGGGTTAAAAGAGAAAGTGAAGAAGAAGAAGAAAAGAAAGAAGAAGAAGAAGAAAGAAAGAAGAAGAAGAAGAAGAAGAAGAAAAAGAAGAAGAAAAAGAAGAAGAAGAAGAAGAAGAAAAGAAGAAGAAGAAGAAGAAAAAGAAGAAGAAAAGAAGAAGAAGAAAAAGAAGAAGAAGAAGACGAAAAGAAGAAGAAGAGAAGAAGAAGAAGAAGAAGAAGAAGAAGAAGAAGAAGAAGAAAAGGAAGAAGAAAAAGAAGAAGAAAAAGAAAAAGAAAAAGAAAAAGAAGAAGAAGAAGAAGAAGAAGAAGAAATGTGAAAGAGAAGAAGACGAAGAAGAAATGTGAAAGAGAAGAAAAAGTAGAAGAAAAAGAAGAAGAAAAAGAAGAAGAAAAAGAAAGAAGAAAGAAGAAGAGAAAAAGAAGAAGAAGAAGAAAAAGAAGAAGAAGAAAAAAAGAAGAAGAAAAAGAAAAAGAAGAAGAAAAAGAAGAAGAAGAAATGTGAAAGAGAAGAAGAAGAAGAAGGAGGAGGAGGATGACTGGGATAGGGAGAGAAGGGAGGGTGGACGGAGGTGTGGGGGTGGGGGAAAGGAGGAGACACTATGGACGGGAGGGGGTGGGAGGAAAAGGTGACAGGGGGCGGGAAGGAGGGGCGACTGGGGAAACGGGGTGGGGGAAAGGGGTAGAGGGAGAACAGCGGAAAAGGAAGAGGAAGGGAGGAGAGGGGAGGTGGGCAACGGTGAGATGCATTGGGGTGGGGGGTGAGGGTGGAGACAGGGGGAAGTAAAAGGGAGGGGGGAGGGCAAGAGGAAGAGGAAGAGAGGGGGATGGGAGGGGGAAGGGAGGAGAGGAGGCAGGCTTGTTTGGGTATGGAAGACTATATTTGACAATCAAACTTACTTCCCCTCTTCCCTCCTCCCTCCCCCCCCCCAACTCCCGCACCTCGACTTAGCTCCCCCTCCTCCCGCCCCAAACCCACCCACCACCACCTCCTTCCCCACTTCCCGTTCACATCACCCCCCCCGCCCCCTCCACCCCCCTCCTTCCTCCTGCTCCCTTCTCTTTCATCCTCAGCTGAAAGCTGTTTGCGCTTCACTAAACTGCAATTGAGACGAGGCAATGAGGGGTGGGGGGGGGGGGGGGGGGGGGGTGGGGGGTGGGGGGGTGGGGGGGTGGGGGGGGGTGGGGGAGTGGGGGGTGGGGGGGGAGGAGGGGGGATGGGGGTGTGAGGGCCATTGTGAGAACCCAGTCCGTTCCGTTTTAATGCACTGTCCCTGAGACATGGAAACGAAGGTGTTCCGCCGCAAAAAGAAAGAAAGAATAACAAACAAACAAAAAACAAACAAAGAAAAGAAAGAATAACAGAAAAAAGTAAGTAAGAAAGAACGAAACAAAGAAAGAAAATAACAGAAGAAAAGCAAGAAAGAAAAAAAAACTAAGAAAGAAAAGAAAATGGTTTTATTTTTTAGGGAAACGGGATTTAGAAAACGTCAAACTAAAACGCAAAGGAGCGTTTTTATTCATCCCAGCAATATGCTCTCTCTCTCTCTCTCTCTCTCTCTCTCTCTCTCCCCTTTGATCACTAATAGGAGGATCGCTTTCTCTGTGTCTCTGTGTGTTCGTCAATGCATCAACGCTGAT